>OY720459.1:34624369-34919369 GCA_963082715.1 Harpalus rubripes | reverse complement strand
TCCCTCCATACATACATCCATACATACATCCATTCATCCATTCATACATCCATCCATCCACTCATCCATCTATACAGCCATGCATACATCCATCCATACATCCATCCATACATCCATCCATACATCCATCCATCCATCCATACATACATCCATACATACATCCATCCATACATCCATCCATCCATCCATCCATTCATCAATCCATACATCCATCCATTCATCCATCCATCCATACATCCATCTTTACATCCATTCATACATCCATCTATACATCCATACATCCATCCATACATCCACCCAAAAAAATTAGTCATGCGTCAAAAATCAATGCGAAACGTTGCAGTCTGCAGTTCGACTTACTTACTATTTACATGTGTGGTTAAAGTTAATTGCTTTCTTAAGACCCTTTTCATAATAAATTTTAACTATTATAATTAAATTAAAAATTATTATTAATTGTAATCAATTAATGTATTAATTGTTGTAATCAATCCTTTTTATTTTTGTAATGAATTATAATTAAAAAGAAAATAATTTTCATTATATACCGTTCATATTATTTTTAATTTAAAATCCTTAAACGATGATTGGATTATAATGAGGGCATAATGAAATATTATGCCCTCCCATAATACCCTGGTTGTTATAGATATGTTTATATACACCGTATTCGGGCAATAAACAGTTCATAATACTTTAGTGAGACATAATAGTATTTTATGTACCAAGGGCGTTACGATGATGATAATGCCAGGAGGACGACCAGGATCTAGCCCGAGGGCCTCTGGCCCGAGGGAAAGATGTCGTCCGATGGGCAATATCATCTAGTAACGCTCGTGGTGCATACAAGATTTTATGTCTCACTAGAGTATGTGAAATAAGTTTTCATTTATAATAATTTTGATTACAAAAATGCTTAAGCTTTGGCGTTGCTAAGGATGTTGTTTAATTGTTTTATTTATTATCAACATTTATTTATTTTTAAAACATGAATTTCACGTTTTGGAAGATATTTTATCGAAACTGTGCAAAGAAATTATTTTGAATACGTTGAGGAAGAGAAAAGCATAAATGTTCCCCTAATTATGCCATTCTCGTGGGTAGAAGATGTAAGTATTACATTTTGAGGTTCGTTTTCACATGACAGATCTCAGTTTTTTATTTCTTATACACTTATTTATGAATATTATTACATTTTAGACAGTTTGTACTGCTTTAGGTGTGTCACATGTGACGGTAAATAATATCAAAAATGAATTCAAACGTGGATAAATATCGACCCCAAAAAAATTAGCCATCCGTCAAAAATCAAAGCGAAACGTTGCAGTCTGCAGTTCGACGTACTTACTATTTACATATGTGGTTAAAGTTAAATTCTGTTTATGACCCTTTTCATAATAAATTTTAAGTATTATAGTTAAATTAAAAATGATTTCTGCGTTGTGCTTTCAAAGCTGTTTTTTATTATATTAATTGTTGTGATCAATTAATGTATTAATTGTTGTAATCAATCCTTATTAATATTGTAATGAATTATAATTAAAAAGAAAATAATTTTCATTATATATCGTTCATATTATTTCTAATGTAAAGTCCATAAATGATGAGCAGATTATAATGAGGGCATAATGAACTATTATGCCCTCCCATAATGTCCCGGTTGTTATAGATATGTATACACCGTATTCTAGCAATAAACAGTTTATAATACTTTAGTGAGACAAAATACATTTTTCTACAGTCTATATACAAAGTAGCCATTTGCGCTCTCTTTTGTCAACGCAAAATGTCACTTTGCCGCTCTAGAGCGACAAAGTAGAAAAAACTCTCGTTCCTCAAATTTCTAACTATACAATGTTGCGAAATGTTACTTGGCTACATTCTTAATGGAAACGTTTAGTCAGGAATTAATGACACTGTAGTTACACATTACCCACTTACATAACCAAACAAAATGCCGCACTGCTGTGAAAATAAAATAGGGCATTCATTTACAAAAAACGAAAGTATAAAATGCTTAGATTAGATTGAAGCAATAGCTCAAGAAGAATGGAAAATACCGATAAGTAAAAATAAATAAAAAATAAATTTTTGATATGGTGGAGGACCCCATTGTGGCGACTGTAGAAAAAATCTTGTGTGTGTTTCGAGCGCAAATGGACATTGTCGATTTCGAGAGAATGCCTCGCTCCTGCGTCGCGCGGCAACAACCTCTCAATCGACAATGTCCCATTTTGCGCTCTTAATACACAAATAGCTATTAAGCATCAGGGCACTTCGAACGTTTCTTTCTTTAATTTTTTTTCTCACCCAAATGGTTTCATAACCTTATTATCAATAGCCATATACCAAAATTTTCTATTTCGAAGTAGAGATGTTAACCTGTTTCGTATGATAATTTATTGCTCTCCAGGAAAATGATAGGGCACATAGAATCCTTTGAAATTCAACTATACATAAATGCTTAGTAAATATAATTACATTATCTAAAAATTAAAGATGTATAAGTTTCAAAATATTATTGAATATCTAACTTAGTAATATTTGTTACTGGATAATTAATATTTGATAGGAGAAAATATTATTCATCAGTTTATATGTAATTTGATTTTCTAGGTCTGCATGAGGCCACCAAGATGATACAACATAAGGAAGAAATCGCAACTTTTCTGGACCAGTTGGATAAAGGATACTAGATGCCTACTTGTAATTTCTATCATCAGCCAAGCCAAGATTTTTCACCTACAGAACCTCGGTAGCAAATATCAGCATCAAATCCCACTTTAGAATGTACGTACGAGTATTCATCGTTCTGGAGTAGGAAACATATCAATATCCAACAGTTGAACATAACCCGGCTGAGAATTATACAGTGTCTTAGCCGAAATGAGGGAAGCAGCAACTGAACTTGAATACCAAGGTGAAAACAAACCTGAAATTGTGTGGCAAAAGAAAAGCAAGCAATGATAACATTTATGCGATCGCGTCGAGGCATCCTAAAGCGAGGTAAATAATTTTTCCACGGTATATCTCAAGATTAACAGAGCAGTTCGAATACTGATGCATGCTGAGTTGTACATTCAAGGATTGAGAAGCGCCATCAAATTTCAGAGGAATAGATAAACGAAAGGGGTGGCGAAATGATTACTGAAATGATTAAGACTGGGAAATATATCTTCCTATCAAGACTAATAGTTTGTAACATTGATTCAATAGTTTGAATTTATTTCATTAATGTAGAAGAAAGCAATAATTAATTATAAAAAAGTTTTATGTACAACTGGATCATTCATTTTTTGCAAAAAGAAAAAAAATATTTAAGAACCATGAATCCTTTAAATATAAATAGAATAAAGCTAAATAGATTTTGTAATAAGATTTTTATCATACTGATGGTAGTAAGGCTCATACGGAGGCGTTACAAGGGAACAGGCATTGTCGTCATGAACGTATTCCACTATATTTTTTGGCAAGTTTAGGATGTGAGATCGACCAACCCCAAAATTTTTACACAACGCTCAACAAGCTCAGTTCAGCTCCGAAGTGGAATATTCATCGCCACCTCATAACTTTTTAAAATCATGATCTTGATCTTGCCAGACGTCATCCTAACCATTTTGACAATGTTTGATTTTTCGTTAATAAATATATGGATTTACATGTATTTATCACACAAAGATGTTACAAGCTGGTCACTCAAACATCTTATTTAACAATTAAACACTAGCGATCAGCAGTACGGAAGTGATAAAGAAAACTGTGGTTAGTCCGATTGAAAATTATTATGAGAGACGTGATGAAGAACAAATCTGGGGCCAATACAATGAAATTATCATTTCATTACCACACATAATTTTTAAATCATCTTTCGCCTTGTTGGGACGCATGGCTTGAACACATTTTTAAATAAGATACAGGTCTGATGAGGAATAGGAATTAAACTAAAATTAATCATAAGGAGAAAGTGATTTGTACTGAAATCCATACCAGAGTTGACCAACATACTCGTTTTTCCTAAAATCAAAAGCAGGAATACCAGTATACCATTGTGAATCAGAAGCGTAAACTATGATCAAGAACTTTTTTAAATACATTGCTGGCTGCAGATCTTGGTCGTTCCATTCCGTTATAACATCTAAATAAAATCTTACGAACCTGCATTTGGCGAGGAAATGAATTGCGGCTGTTTGACGACGATCACGACAAGTGTAATGGAAAATTCAGACATGTGCCAAAAAAGATCTTGACAAACTTCAATCTCTCCGGAAAAAGTGTATTATCAAATATAGTATGAGAAGGGGTAATGAGAAAAAATCATCATCCAGTGGCAACCGCAGCAGCCTACCAGTTTTGAAGGCAATCTAACCGTGTAGTGAACTAGAGATCAGAGAGACATAGAAGTGCTACAAACAGCGTGCTGTGGATTAGGATCTCAATAAAACATATCTGGTAAATTAAATTAAAATTTGTCACGTTAGTAGGCTATATTCGATTTTTTGCTCATAACGTATATAACAAAAGTTTTGAGTAAAAAATTAGACTCCTTCATCGAATAGAAAGAATTTTTTTTATTGGAGCCATGACATAAAGGATTATTCCTATAAAGTAAGGTGATAAGAAATCTAGTTTTATAATACTGATAGAAAACTATTATCTTCATTGCGACGCAATTTTTCATTACCTTGTCTTATTTGCCTCTGGGCGATGTTTAATCTACTTCCCGGATCTTTTTAAATATTCTTGTCTGTAACTGTTGTTTGTTTTGGTTTTTGCTAAGAAATACCCAAAAGTCTTCAATCAGTCGTGTCTGAGTAACACTTGGCGAATTACGCTCTCACTGTTTTCGTTTCACCTGGGCTAGTATATATTTGGGGACAATTTTTTCATTTTATAAATTTTATATAATTTCTAACCAAAGTTAACGGAAAATCTTAAAACCGACTATTCAGCTACAATTGATGCTTAGGAAGAAAATAAAAGTAAGAAAAAATGGCAAAACTGGTGTAATTTTAGCTTTTTATGTGGAAAGAATTACTTATTAAATCTAATTTTGTTTGTACTCTGTGAAAGGTAGGATTTGAATTTGACATAACGATTGAATAATATTATTCCATTGAACTGTCTATATTATTTAATTAGCAACAGTAACGAAGGTCATTAATTGATAAAAATCGGTTGAATTATAGATTTCATTACCTTGTCTTATTTGCCTCTGGGCGATGTTTAATCTACTTCCCGGATCTTTTTAAATATTCTTGTCTGTAACTGTTGTTTGTTTTGGTTTTCTGCTAAGAAATACCAAAAGTCTTCAATCAGTCGTGTCTGAGTAACACTTGGAAAATTACGCTCTCACTGTTTTCGTTTCACCTGGGCTAGTATATATTTGGGGACAATTTTTTCATTATATAAATTTTATATCATTTCTAACCAAAGTTAACGGAAAATCTTAAAACCGACTATTCAGCTACAATTGATGCTTAAGAAGAAAATAAAAGTAAGAAAAAATGGCAAAACTGGTGTAATTTTAGCTTTTTATGTGGAAAGAATTACTTATTAAATCTAATTTTGTTTGTACTCTTTGAAAGGTAGGATTTGAATTTGACATAACGATTGAATAATATTATTCCATTGAACTGTATATATTATTTAATTAGCAACAGTAACGAAGGTAATTAATTGATAAAAATCGGTTGAATTATAGATATATTATTTGAAAGTTGTCCCGGGTTCGAGCCCCGACGGTGCCAGTTGATTTTTCTAAAACTTTCCTAGGTTATTTACTTTACTGACAATTTGTCATGATCCTCTTTCCTTGATTTATCCAGTAGGCTACCTGCCATGAGCACGTCATACTAGACTGTTCCGAGTATAGACTGCATAGTTCGCCATATTCAACTACAGTGCTAGCATAGTTGTGCAAGAGAAATCAATTGACATCGTCAGTGGCCCGTAGCTCAGTTGGTAGAGTTCCCGCCCGGCAAGTGGGAGGTCCCGGGTTCGAGTCCCGGCGGTGCCAGTTGGTTTTTCAAAAACTTTCCTAGGTTATTTATTTTACTGACAATTTGTCATGATCCCCTTTCCCTGATTTATCCAGTAGACTACCTGCCATGAGCACGTCTTACTAGACTGTTCCGAGTATACACGGCATAATTCGCCATATTCAACTACAGTGCTAGCATAGTTGTGCAAGAGAAATCAATTGACATCGTCGGTGGCCCGTAGTTCAGTTGATAGAGTTCCCGCCCGGCAAGTGGGACGTCCCGGGTACGAGCCCGGCGGTGCCAGTTGATTTTTCAATAACTTTCCTAGGTTAAATTTAAAGTACCACTTAGTGATATCTGTGTATAAAGCAGTTTGGCACACCCAGCAATGGGTAATAAGCCGTGATGATATATTTATTTCATTTATTTATAAATTTTCATTTGCCTTATCTTGAAAGCGACTAAGTACACAAACAGATTCACATAGGTCAGGTCTAGTACCAAAAACTGCATACATGAGGCTACCAATTATCTACCTACATACTGTTTGAAATTTCGGGTTACTTTTATCGGGTTTTACAAGATTAAAATCAAAATTATTATCTATTGGAGTGTTTATTGGTTTGCATTCTTGCATACCGAAACCTTTTAAAACATTCTTCAGGTAATTTGTTTGATTTAACTCTGTGTAACCTTTTTCCAATTTTTTAAAAATATTTACATCCAAATAACAAGATACGATTACTAAATCTTACATCTTAATTTTTTTGTTTAAAACAACTTTAAGTTTTTCAACTTCAATTAAATTTGTACCAACAATTATCACATCATCCACATAAATTAAGACATAATTTATTAATGGCTGGACACTGACAATGTAAAAAATAGTAATTTTTTGACCGCATAAAACCTTCATTTTTCATTAGTAAGTCGAATTTGGTATTCCAACATTTTGGAGATTTTTAGGTCACAAATAGATTTATTTAATTTACGAACTGTATTGTAATTATATTTTTACCAGGTAGTGACATGTATACCTCCTCAGAGATTTCACCATATAAAAACACGCTTTTTACGTACATTTGGTAAACTACTAACTTTAATTCATTTACCACAGCCAATAAAATTCGGAAAGTAGTCAGTTTGGTGACAGGGGCGTAAATGTCACTGCTCTCCTGCTGAATCCCACGAGCCACTAACCTAGCTTTAAATTGATTTTCACTTTTAATTTTCAACACCCACTTGCTCTTAATCACCTTTTTATCTACAGGCCATGACACTTCACTCCACGCATTGTGTGTAACACACTCAACACTGCCTCCATCGCTTTTTGCCACTTATCTGCATTTTCTCTAGTAACTGCTTGTTCTAGGGTAATGGGTTCATCTATAGCTGAATAGAAATTTGTTTCATAGTCTTTGAGCCACTCAGGTATTTTAATATCTCTTCTTACTAAATGCTCATTTTCAGTTACATCTTCTTTAGTCTGATTGAATCCGTTGTTGGAACTAGGTAAAACATATTAAACAGATAATAATAATTAACACTTAGCTAAGTTTCACAAACTTTGCTTTGTGTAACTTAGCCAAGTGTTAATTATTTTACCTCTTCTTTAGTGTTCGTACATTCTGAATTCTCTAAACTATCATCTAGACTTTTATTTTTGGCTTAGATTTTCTGATTCGTCTAACTTTGAGTTTTCTCTTCGATTTTCTTTTCCATCTTCTAAGTTGTGTACGTGAGTATTATCATTTTGATCTGTATCCATATCTAGTAGCACTGTTTTTTCTGTTATATGTAAATACATGAAAATCCTATAAAAACATTTGTATTGCCAATCTAACCTTTTACATCCAAAAGCAGTATGTTGCAATAATTGTCGGCAATCTTAGAAACACCGTCTTTGCGATAGCAAAATGCACAATATAACATCAAGAATTAAAACTATCAACACATAACTAAACACAAATTATCGACGCCAAAATCACCTGAATTACATGATTGACAGATTGACATGAATATTCAAATATTTGAAAATGACTGAAATGACTCTCGTTACTGCGCTTACAATAAGGTTTCTATTTAATTTTTTTTGCCGTTAGTTGAACGTAGATAGTGTATACCTCTTTGGACTTGCTATGATAATGAAATAGCGAATAAAAGTCTCATATATGCCATGTGTGTACAACAAAGATGGTGGATAAGTTTAGTAAAACTTATATCAGAAACTGATAACGTGGGGATCAATTTCTGATGTAAGAATTACAAAACTTTTATCTAGCACCTTTGTCGTACACACATGGGATATATGAGACATTTATTTATTATCTCATTATCGTCAGTGTTTCAAAAGGGTTTACGCTGTCTCCGTCCAACCAACTGCAAAAAATTAAATAAAAACTCTATTGTAATCGCGGTAACGATTTTCATTTCCAAATATTTTAATTATTTCAATACTCATGTCATTCTGTCAATCATATGATTAAGATGATTTTGGCGTCGAAAATTTGTGTTTTATTGTAGTTTTATTAATTCTTAGTATTATATTTTGCATTTTGCTATTGCAAAGACAGTCTTTCTAAGATTTCCGAGAATTATTGCAACTAATTTAGTTTTGGACAAAAAAGATGTATGTTTCATCCATTATACTTATATCGCATTTATTAAATTCGTTTGTCATTGCTAAATAACTATTTATAAGTCCTTCGAATTTTGATTAAAAATAAAATTGGCACAATTTAGGTTTGCTGTCATTTTTGACATTACATCATGATGACCTATTGCAACTAGCAGTTTAGCGAGTTGTGGTGTCACAGTGTAGTGTCAAATTGATAGTTGTCATTTGTCATTTTTAAATATATAAGGAGTAATTATTTAGCTCCATCGCAAAATATAAGGGTTTTTCTGATACTAAATAATTGATAAATATAAGTATAATGAATCTCTTCAACAAATGGAAGCAATCGGTCAAGTTTAGTATTACTTAACTTTACATTCAAATTGTGAGGTTGCTTCCTTGTTTCCCGTTAATTATTTTTAGCAAAATATAGCTAGCCATGTCTAGCGTTTTTACTTAGCTGTTCGAACCCATTTTTAATTTCGATGGATTGCCAGATTTCAAAAATTGAACTACCTATATCCAATAAGTATACACTTATCGTATTAGAAATTTTTTTACTTACAAATTATGTATACATTTGGTTGTATAATTATTTGTGTTTAGTATTAAATCTAATATTCTTCCAAAAATCTTTATTCTTTTCTATTTTGGACGAAAATATATCTTAGTGTGTAATGTACTGCGACTTCTTCTGTAGTAATCAAATAAATAATACTAAAATAATTCTAAAATATGTGATAAACTTGAAGAATATTTATATATTGTAAGATAATTCGTACAGTTAAAAATGTAGACACGACCCGTATATACAAGACTTCCTTCTGAACTTAGTTATGCCAAAATTTATTCCTCGACTCTCCTCTAAAAATATTTGAAATATATTCATATCCATTTCCTAATAAGATTTGAATCATATGTTTATGATTAATGACGTGGGGATCAAGTCGTGGAAACGGACTTAATGTATACAATAATGCCCAGTGACAACTAGAAAAGAGTTATAGTAAAATTTGGGGCAATTTTTTTAAAACTTTTGTTATAGGTATAAGTTAATTCATTACAGATAAGCTTCTTTATACATTTCATGCATGTCAATAAATTTGTTTCCTTCTTCTCTATTAAGAAAAGAACTTATGGCTTGGCAAATTGATCTATGGTTTCTTCTGGGAATCGCAGAATAACATGCGACATGAGCGAAATTTTCTGGAACTGAATTAATGGCGACCACTAAGACATGTCAAATATGTAAACGTCAAAAATCATCGTTTCGTTTAACATAAAAAGGTGTTTTCACGGTTTGGTTTTATAATTTCATTTGAAAGTGTGTGAAAAATAAGCGAATTAAAGAAAATAAACATAAGATACATCAAAAATTGCTGGGTTGAAAAGTCTAGGAGTACAACAATAATTGAAGACATATTTTATAATTTTTGGCAACGAAAATAACATTGATTAACTGACAGTATTGATAAATAAAATTTGTAGATTCATTGATTTTACTAATATGTGTCCCCGTATGGTTTCGAGTTGAACTGTTAACAATATTTTAGGTCAGAAAATCTTCATTCCGATTGTAAAGAAATTTGACATGGCGGCCATGATAGGTGCGGTTACAGCGCCACCAACGGATTCTGCGAGTCCCATTTGAGCGTTAATATACGAAAAGTACAGGGAAAAACCAAATGTCACTTATTTTAATTTTTTTTTATAACTTAATTGTATACTTCAAGACCCTTCTTTTGAAACCTTAATACTTTGGTTACTAGAAGGGTATTTCATAAATTTCTTCCAAAAACTATGATGATTATTTTTAGGATAAAGTCATTTATAAAAAAGGGAGATTAAAAAGCGTGTTTCATAATTTGGTACACATAGTTTCTAAAGAACTAAAACTATATAAGGCCTTTGTTTTAAACGGAATTCATATCGAAAAAGCATTCCATACACATGTACATATACTTCTTAATACATGCCTGGAACGTCATGCTTACTTGTACAATGTTTTTATTGCATATTCCCCTCCATTGCTTTTAGCTGGTAAAAATGGGTGACAAAAATAGATATTTGATAGTTAATTGAATCCGTATAGGTACATTGTACTGTACAGTGTTGAGATTTTCTGAGGCCCCTGTGTAGGTGAGGCCCGAGGCGCGCGCCTCATGCGCCTAATGAATAATCCGCCACTGCATATGGAATACCCCTTAATAACAAATCAGAATACTAACAGCGCTGTCTACTGCTGAAATGTTGAAACGTTATCGCCTTGACAATTACAAATATTAAAAATCTTATTCATCTTACTTTATTGATGTGTGATGTTCATAATTATCTGAAGTGTTTAATGTTTTATTTTTATGTGTATTTAAAATGTAATCACACACAACAATGAGCTGACTTCTCGTCAATGGCGTTCATGCAAGTTCCGTTTACAATTTGGGTTAATAATTTTCGTGAGCTGTTATCAGGAAAATCTACGTCATACGCTTTACGCGCTAAACTATATTTTGCAAAAAAAAACAATAAATAAATTGCGGCGCGAAAGTTGCTTTTCCCTGTCTAGTTACGAAAACGTTTAAAGGCTTTATTTCAAATTTTATTGAATATTAATATTTATAGTTGTATTTTGCACATTGGATGTATTAATCCCAGAATGTCTAAAGGAACCTCGTCGCAATTATTTGCTTCGCAAGATATTGCGAATGAACAGAAACGCACGCACCAAAAATGCAAACTGACAGTAATTTAATAGTCTTCGTTTATTTACAAATGTTTTTCTATCACCTTAGAAACGAGAGAAACGTATTACTAAATAATACTCCTGACTCTTCTGTAAATAACTATTTTGTAAGGGTAGTATTTAATATTTCCGGCGCATATATTTAATACGGTAGAGGAAGGTGCAGAACTCTGCTAGAAAAAAAAGTCAAAAAAAAATTAGCTCGAACTAATAAACAAAAATTAAATTTGGATCTCTGAATGACTCCACCTGGTCATCCGAAGGTTAAGTTATTTAGTTACCTTATTTAAAAATGAGTTCTAAATTATCGGTAAAAATGTCAGTTTTCGTGGATTTTCAGTTCTTGTAATATCTTATCTGAGTCAACGATGGATCAGGTCGAAACAATTGAAATGTATTTTAGAAGCAAATATATTTTTGTTTATTTTGTAATAATCGAGCAATTTTTCATATGAAAGGTTGTTTTCAAGGGACGTCAATAATTGTAGAAAATAGTAGGCGGTGAATTGGGACTACTAACCGTTGGTAACTGTCTAATCGCTATTAATCGGATTAATCCTGGATAAGGTTACCCGGTTCTTGTTTCATTTCACCCTATGAATTGAATTATTTTTGCTGTTTGAAACAAACGAACTTAGATATATTATACATCGTAGGAAATACAAAATAAATAAATAAAATAACAGATGCGAAGAATTGTGCGTTAGGTTAGACTAAAATTTGTTCAGAAAAATCATAATATCACTTTAAATTTTTTTCCTATTGCAAAAAATCACCCGAATTGTATGCCTGCTTAGTGTCGTCCAAATAACCTTCGCCCACTTAACTATCGCCTAGTTGACCATCGCCCAGTGTGACTCGCCAAGTTATTGCATACCGTAAAAAAGTGCCTTGTGTAAACCAATATATAGTATTATTTTATATGTACTTAGTTATGGGGTCTTATGGCCGTGTGTCTGAGTGCCTGGTCGTGAATTGGCGGACCCGGATTCGATCCCGACCGACGCAAAAATTACTTCGAAATTTATTGGCGTAAGAGTGACCCCTGTGCTGCACTACGCCAGCAACGAGTGCTCGTGAGATGACCCCTGGTAAACACCCGCACGATACGAATATGTCATCATTACCAAAATCGGTGTATAAGGCAGATTGGCACACTCTGCAATGCTGTGATAATATATTTATTTATTTATTTTTTAATAAAAAAAAAACGGAAAATTTATATTTATGCCTATATCTACTGATCTATGCATTTTCCGGATAGACAATATACAATTAAAATGACGTTTTAATGGGACAACTTTTGACTCACGGACACGGTTAACTGGGCAAGGGTGACTGGTCGATGGTGAACTGGGCACTGTCAAGCGATAACATAATGGATAGATTATTTTAGAAGAAAATTATTGATCAGTTTTCGGACAACTCACAGGTCGATGTTGTTTACACTGATTTTTCAAAAGCGTTTGATACTGTAAATCATGATGTTTTATTATTCAAATAACAGCACCAGTTTAATTTTTCTACTGATCTATTGTGCCTGATACGTTCATATATTTCACATCGCAGACTTTTTATTCAATATCATAACTTTAAATCTGACTTTTTCGGACAACTCACAGGTCGATGTTGTTTACACTGATTTTTCAAAAGCGTTTGATACTGTAAATCATGATGTTTTATTATTCAAATAACAGCACCAGTTTAATTTTTCTACTGATCTATTGTGCCTGATACGTTCATATATTTCACATCGCAGACTTTTTATTCAATATCATAACTTTAAATCTGACTTTTTCACTGTGTTCAAGTGTACCTCAGGGATCTATCCTTGGGCAGCTTTCATTTAATCTATTTATTAATATAACACGTTGCTTACAATACTCCAACTCATTGTTATATATTGATGATCTAAAACTATTTAAAACTATCAATAATTCATATGCAGATCACTGTGTACTTCAGTCCGATATTGATAATCTTCTGACTTGGTCTTCTTCCTTACATTTATACTTTAATTTAAAAAAATGTAGGATCATGTCATTCACAATGAAACGTTTTTTTTATTTTCCTTACTGGATGGGTAGTCATTTTCTCAACCGTGTTAACTTCCATAAAGATTTACGAGCTTTGTTCGATCCTAAATTACAATTTGGTCTTCATTACACTTATATTATTAATAGTGCTTTCATTATTCGAAATTCACATTGTTTCACCAATCCAAATACTCTTATTTCTTTGTATAACTGTTTTGTAAGGTCTAATGGCTCGATTCTGAACCCATATTACATCGATGTTTTAAGCCCTATGGTAACCAAAATGTATGCACTGTAACTTTATGTCGACAGTTGACAAGAATGACACTAATGACAGTTCACAAAATAATGATGAAGCCAGCAGCAATATAAGTAAGTGCTGTAGCACTTGCTGTAGATAACTTACATACAGCGGTGCATTGAAAATAGACATTTAGACATTTTTCAGTGCGATGTAATTTTTACACTTACATCAATGTAACAAATGTAGCCTTACATTGCTATAGTTTAGAATCGAGGCATAAGCTTGAATACTGCCTCATATCCATTTTGACTATCCCTGAATCCATTGTGACCAATCTCGTCGTGACGTCTCTACGTACGCATCTTAAATATCACAAAAGCGGTAGGCCGTAGAAAGTTGAAATTTTGTATTTAGGACTACTATAGCATCTAGTTGTGCACCTCCCTTTTTGGTCATTACAAAATTTCCAGAAGTGGTACTTTACTTGAAGCCTATAATAGATTTTAATGAAAAACTATTTTAAAATACATATAATCCAAAACTTTTCAAATTTGGTATATAAGACTTTTATGTAAATGGGAATAATATAGTAGATTTTGGTTAAAATAAACTAACCGGAAATGATATATTACCTGAAGTTATTAACAGTTCATCTTGAATAAAATGGCTTTATTTCGATTTTAGAAATAAATGCTTCAAATAATAATTTTATAGAATAAAATTATGCGTCTAGCACAACCAATATTTATAAATTAGCCCTTTGTATAAGCGAGACATGTAAATTTAAAAATTATATACTTTTTGGTTTTTGTAATAAAGCATGCTATGGATTAGGCCATAAAGTACAAAAAAATAGAAAAATGAATGTTAATGTCAAATTACGTCAAATACGTTTAATTTTATAATTGGGTCTATATTTCATGTTGGTCTTGCGTACAAGGAAGTCGTGTGGTATCCACATCAGATTTTTATACATATGTAAATACATAGAACTGTTGCTATGACCGTGTTAAATGGATAATATAACTATATATGTCATCAAACTTCCATGGCATATGATTACACAAATCAATCATGTGACCTTTTAATTCTTTGGTTCAGATCAGTTCGCAACGTAAACATGTGGATTTTTAATCTTCTTCTGCCCACTTTGGCGTGTATTTATTTTATTTGGGTTTCATTGTGTGCTTCATGTTTTATTAATTGTTGTTTGACTAGTTAATTTCAAAACTAACGGTGTTTCTTTTTCCAGAATTATACTGACCTCATCTGGTGGTTCTTTCAAGGTCTAGCCAAGAATGGATTGTGTGTAACTATACGGCGAGGTAAGAATGACATTTTGAGAAGGAAATCGTAAAGACCACGAGAGGTTGATGATTCCGGACGGAGAGTGAAGCATGACTGCATTCTGCATGCGTTTGAAACGCTGTACATCTGTATTCAATTTTTTTTAAACTACTCGAGTATGTTATAATTTCATCCATTAATGTTACAATAATTTTATTCAGGATTGGTAACAAAATTTACATTAAGAATGAAAGTATATAAACATATAAGTAGTTTTATGTATAAGTATTGCACATAAATATGAAATATAAGCAAAAGCAGTAAGTATTAAAGCAGTGTTACAATAATAGATGTCAGCTACTTTTCCTTGAGCCAGGTCGGTCGGGTCTACTAGTAATTCCATGTTGGCCGCTTCTGGATTCCTGTTGTTGTGGGATGTATGTTTGGATAAGTATTTATTACAGAGTGTGTTGTACAAAAAAACAACTAAAAAGGAAATGGTTTATGGTATTTGGTTAATAGAGGTTACGTGTGTTACAAAACTCTTCGTTTGTAATTTGTGATTTCTAGTTTTCAAACGTGTAATTTTATGAAGTTATATTGTCATTCAATATTAAAAAGGTTAATAAGGTTTGGATAATATCCAAAATACATTATTGTGTGCAAACCATACGATACAAAGTAATCACCATGTAGTCAAAAGACATAAGTAAATATATAAATAAAAGTATATAAGAAACAAAAAATTACAATGGTTGTCACAATTTTGATCGGTGGCTAGGTTTGAAGCGTCGCCTTGGGTTAACTAGGAATGTGAGGCTGCTTCTTTTTCGGAAATTCCTCCTTCAGGCAAATGAAAAATCATCCGCAAAACCATTACAAAGAAGTAGTCTAATTAAATTCTATTTGTAGAGTTTATCCTGCTTCTCCTTCGTCATCATCGCGGATTGTTAAATAGACCATGAATTTCTTTCCCTGATCCGTAACTCCAGGTAAGACTTCAGAGTTGATCCTCTACATTTCTGGCGGCGTGTTGTGATCTCTATCTCTACTGCAGTGAGATTCAAATGAAGTGAGGTGGTTTCAAACTCCAGTGTATTTGATTTCTTGCCAAATCAAGTTGTTTAAGGTACACTCATTTGCTAATTTAAAAGAAATATGTATGTAATAATAAATAACCTGACTTGAAAAAGTAAATATATATATATATATATATATATATATATATATATATATATATATATTATATTATATTATGTATATATATATATATATATATATATATATATATATATATATATATATATATAATAATATAATGTATCGTATATAAATGTTACAGTAAATTTTGAGCTAGATCTTCTAAAATATATTTTTTAAAATTAACACAAATGAACAGTAACCACTCTTCATCGATGACATGTATTATCCTTATAAGTTCGACTTACTAATAAGGCGTGTATGTGGCTCAAACACAATGGTACGTCGTCTCCCATATTTCAACCCACTCAATCTCTTCAAATGTAGTATCGACCTGGGTGACGTCATCGCGACAAACACCAATTGTAATTGCGACCTCACCGAACAAAATATTTTATTTTTACATTTGATTTATGCGATAAATGAAAATACGAAATCGACATCTAAATCTAAAGTTAATATCTAATTTCAAGGACATATGCCCATTCGAGATTAACAATTTCGTGATTGTCTATCTCGTTTACTGGTTAAAATAAATAAATAAATATATCAACACGGCATATTATCCATTGCTGGGTGTGCCAATCTGTTTTGTACGCAGATATCGGTAATAATGATGACATATTTGTACCGTGCGGGCGTTTACCAGGCGTCACCTCACGGGCACTCATTGCAGGCGTGGAGAGTGCACCACAGGGGTCAATTTTGTACCATTTAAAATTCTAAATATTTGGTGTCGGTTGGTTTTGCTGGTTAATAATACATATCTAACGTCGTGGCTTAATACCTCGAGTGATGCAGTAATTTTTCTATACCCGTCGTCCGCCCACCTACATATTTGAATTCTGCATTGCTCGCGTATCCTACATTGTTTAGTAGATATCTCAAGGTAATTAGATAACATGTTTTTAAAAGGATTGAACAATGTCTGTAGCACTTATTCTCAAAAGGGTCGTTGAATGCTTTCTTTTGGGTGGTGTCCTCCATTTGTGAGGTCATTTTCTGGTTTTTTGAAGAAATAAACTTTACGAGCGTACACAGCCAATTAATCTGGACTCCACTGAATTATGTTGACGAAAGTCAAAAATACATAAAACTAAACTTTATCATATATTACTTACCTCAGCATACGCTCTAACTTGATTGAATTCTCCTGCATTTAAGAAGCAACTGGATGGCGGCGTATTTAAATATATAGCCTTTACTTGAGTTTGTTTGTCTCATTATATATTGACACCTGATGAAAATTTAGTGGAGTGTATTTTTGAATTTAGAAAAGGTTACGATTGATTGCAAAGTGAATCTGATTGCAATTACTAACGTTGAGTTCTTGTAGAAAATAGAATTCTCAGGAACGCGGAATGAGGACCGGGCTCGTGAATTCTTGTAGAAATAGGATTCTTAGGAACGTAGAATGGAGATCGGGCTCCTGAGTTCTTGTAGAAAAAGAATTCTCAGGAACCCAGGGTGAGCTCTCGTAGAGACTGGCCTCTATGGAACTGCAGCATTAATACGAAGTTCTCGTAGAGGCAGAGTTTTAAAGAACTTAAGTCAAAACAATCCAAAAGTTCTCGAAGGAAGCTGGGATATCTGGAACTGTTACACCACTCGTAGGTGATGGCGATTAAATTATATGTATATACCACTCATAGGTGAGATAGTGATGAATTTCTATTTTCCGAAATTTTACTTTCAATAAAGAGACAACTTCATTGAAATAAACTAGTAATAATCTTGAATGGAAGTACATTAGTAAACCGACGAAATAATTGAATAAAAATTGATGCTTGTCATGTTCATATAACGACTAATTGCAACTGATCGGCATTTTATCTTTTCTACGAGGTAGCGTCAAAATGTTCCCGGAATTGGTCAATAAAATTTTATTGAAAATAGATATAACACCTACACAGTACACAGTTGTTTCACTATTCGTACAACTGTTCAAAACATTGCTGGAAACCATTTTCTGAAAGTGCCTTTAGTTGCCTTGGCGCATTTGCCATCACCTCTACTGGATTAGAAAAACGTCTCTTATATATCATTTTTAGCCGTGGAAACAGGTAACAATCGGCTGGTGTAAGGTTGCGAGAATAGGAGGGGTGTTTCAGAGTGGTGTCATTGTTCTTAGCAAGGTAATTTTTCTCAATCAGGGAGCAATATAACTCAATCATTTTCTGCCCAACTTACAGGACATTTTCGTCTGAATGCGTCTTGTAGGTGTTGAAGGATCTCCAGTAAAGTTTATTGTTTACAGTTTGGCCTCGAGAAATGATTCGTGGTAAATCACGCCCTGGTAACCAAAAATCACCGCCTAACAGAGCTGCAACAAATCATTTAAATCTTAAACACAAGATACTTCCTTGTTATAAATATGCGTTAAATACATGATCCCTTTTTAAAATTAATAGTAAAAAGATTTAAATACTTTAATATATATTTAAAAAAGATTTAAATATTTTTTTTTATGTATTTAAGATGCTTTCTCATACATATAAATATTTTGAGATCCCTGGTGTTCAACAATTGCAACGTTACAATAAATAGCTACTATAATAAAATGTAAAAATTTAACTTATGAGCATATATTAGGTCACAGTAATAAACGTTCTAAAATAATATTTTAATTTTTCGCCAGACTAGTAAATATCTATTCATTACGTACGTATAGTACAATAAATTATAATTATTGACAAAATTATTTATATAATGGTCCTAGAAAAAATATAGTATATAATTTTAATTGTAAAGCATTTATACATGTAAAGGAATTACATACTCACCTGTATTGTATTTTAGGAAGACATTTTTTTATACAAGGATATTTATGCAACATTTCAATATTTACATCAGAATCTTGTAAATATTGTAAGAATTGTAATTCAACATCCCTGTTTGTCGCATCTAAACTATCATTTAAAACGAAGTTTGAAGAAGCACTGCCGAATTCAAAAAACTCTTGCTTCAGTTCATTACGAACTGCTGAGAACATGATCCTAACTTCTTTATTATCTCTTTTTAACAATATCATTTGCTGCTGCTGCATTGATAACGTAGCTTCGAATAGTGTCAATATCTAAACCTGCGAGTTCTGTACCATTAAGTAGTGATATCCACCGTAATTTAAATTCAGAATGAGTAGTAGATGCAATTATTGCAAATTTTGTTTTGGCTTCTAAAGTTAAATAACCTTTGAATGTTTCATTTAATGAGGAGGTACAAGTTCCGACAAGTCAGATACTTTAAATTATTTGATTTTTTTCTTTTGTACTTAATTCTTAAACTAGCAATTGAGAGAATAACAGTACCAAAATATGTATTTTGTTTCATATGTAAAATATGTATAGCTAGCGCAAGCATTTTTAATATTTGAATATATTCCTCAATATATTCCAAATCAGTATCTCGAAAGCTATATCGTTTTTTACCTAAAAGATCAAATAAATAATTAAATTTTTTTTTCCTTTTAAAATTTGTGACAATGAATTACATAGGAATTCCATCTTGTTTAATTATCTCTGCAGATTTTGGACGGCCAGCTTTATGTTAAAATTGTGTGCACTTATTCATAATTGAAGTATGTTTTTTTATTTGAAGGTCATGATTTTTATTTATTGTCTTCATGATATCTGTTGTTGCAAATAAATTAATTGTGTGGCTTGTACATCAAAAATGATTTGGTAGATAAATTATTTCTATAGTACTTTAATTTTCGTCATATTCGAAAAGAACCATATTTCACCACAATCATCGCCATTTTCTTTATCTTCTTTATACATCGCTTCGAAGACACTTTGTTGATCTAATTCGTCACTTAAAACAGTTCCCAGAATAATATTTTCAAATAAACGAAGACCAAACTCCTTGCTTGAATGCTTTTACGAAGTTGGAACCATTATCAGTTAAGGTTCCTATTATTTTCTTCTGGCTCAAACCAAAGGAATTATTAATGTCTTCTAACAATTCACCAATTTTATCAAAAGTCTGGGAGCCACTAAAACGTTATAAGCTAATGGTACAGACTTACGTTGCAGATTTTCTACGTCCACTTAATAACAAGTTACACCTAAGAAGCTTCTTTTTTTAGAAGACCGCACATCTGCAGTATTGCATACCAAATCAATGTCTAGAAGATTCTGTTAGATGTCACACAGAGAATCTTCAGCCATATTTGAAATTTTCTTAATTGCTGTAGTCCTGGATATAAATTTTAAATTAATCCCTTCAAATATTTGAACAAAACTAGGATTATTGAGCACTGATGCTGCAGACATGGTATTTATAATAAACTTTATAATGCGCTGGTCAAAGTAGTCTTGATTTATTGTTGGTCTTTGTGCAAAACTTGATTATTATATGTGTAATTGTTTTAAAATATTTTTCGAACTATTACAGTATCTTTGTTGTGTACTTTATTTACTTTCTTCTTCTTCTTCATATTTCGGTTCCTAGCATTCTTATATGCCACATATTCATTATAAGCAGAAATATGTTTATTTCTCAAATGCCTTAGAAAGTTTGTAGCACATGTTATAATAGCCTCAATACATTTTTTAATGGGACATATGTAAAAATACTGTTTAAGTTAAATTGTAAAGATTTATATATATATATATATATATATATATATATATATATATATATATATATGTTAGATTTGGAAGAGGTAGGATCCCAAAAAAATAATAATCAGGAGACAATACCCTTTATAACCCACTTTATTCCACAACGTTCACCTTTTACAGTACAGAACAGAATAATAATCAATGTAGTCACAACATCGATTTTAAATGCTATAGACATCACATAATATATACCACTAATTATACAGCTACACAACATAATCAACCATAATTCAATAAAGATATAATGAGCACAATACATAAGATACATAATGAACAAAATATATTAGGTAATAATGTTAATAATATTTCAGAAGGCATGAGCAGATCTCACATATATATATATATATATATATATATATATATATATATATATATATATATATATTGTAACGTTTTTATATATTTGAGTGAAGTGTAAATAGACAACTATTATTAATTAAAATAAAAGTTTATTATAACGATAAATAGATATTAAATGTAATTAAAAGATAATAAATTTAATTTACACTATCATTAAACAAATATTAAACACTAATTAAGACTAAGAATATTATAAAACACTTAAACACTAATATTAATTATTTAAACAATATATAACTCATTTATTTATATAACTATATTTATTTATGTTCACCACTTGTCGAATATCTGTTTATACAACCCACTATTCAATACGCGACGCTTATTTATATCAGACTGTTCAATGCCTTCGCTAGCATGGCTTATATACTCCGGCGTTTGTATTCGAGAAATTACTAGAACACTATTCCAGATAGAAAAACATCAAATACAATATATTACATCACCCGAGCAATTAAACAAGTTCGTATATATATATATATATATATATATATATATATATATATATATATATATATATATATATATATTTATATCATGTTCCTAACAGTCCTCCAATCGAAACCATCTACACCACAGCCTAACTTCGGTATGGCTAGCTTCCAAATGTCATTCTCTAGCAGATGATCCCCCAAATCGCACAGGAAGTTCCACAGGCTGCGATACGACGGCTTCTCGTACGAGCGTGGTTTTGTAGCCAGGTAATAGATGTACCGCTGATGGTCTGCATTGCTATTCCTCAGTCGCAGTGTTTTCTCAACAGTTGGACGTTGGTTGGCCAGTTCTTTAGTCGCCCAAATTTCGCCTTAAAGACTGAAGCTATGCCGCGGGACATCTTTAAGTCTTCTGATACGCAGTGACCCAGGGAATAATCTGAAGGCACGGTGAATAGATCTCGGTGTTCTTCTTTCGTTACGCCGAACCGCGCCTTGCGGTCAAAGGAATATTTCTCCACGAAGTCTTCAAAAGTTGGTTCTTGTGCTATGACCCGACGAACCGTTGCTCCATTATGGTATTCGTGGTTGTCTCCGGCGAAAGGGGATAACCGATTAAAGTGTACTACCCTCGGCTTCACGCTAGGTCGTTTCTTAATTCTGTATACCACGTCGTTTGTCCTTTTGTCTACCTCATAGAAGCCTTCCCAATTTTTTTTGCAGCTTTGGTGATAAACCGCGACGTCTTTGTGGGTTGTAGAGCCACACTAAATCTCCAGGTTCATTTGAGAAACAGTTAGCATTAGCACTTTAGGTTTAAAGTGTGCCTAGACGGGTAAGATCTACGTATAGACTATTCTAAAATATTATCGGTGGAGCCCTAGATTAATAACATTAATTTCGGCCTTGATATCATACCGGTCCTTCATTCGGTCGCTGCCAGTTTGAATGTTCGTACGTTGAATGTTCTCCGGCCAGATCTTCCCCAGGTTTACTGCCGAACACCAAGTCGCACGGTAAACGCAACTCACGCCCGAATAAGATGTTCGCAGGAGTTTGCCCTGTTGTTTCATGCACGGATGAAAGAAGCTATCAGGAACAGATGGAGATGTCGGTCCCAGTCTCTTTGGCGGTTTCGAAACTTCCTTCGACAAATATTGGTTGATCGTTCTGTTCATTCGTTCAACCATGCCATCAGACTGCGGATGTAACGCAGTTGTTCTAGTTTTATTAATTCCTAATATCTTACAGATATTTTGGAAAACGGCAGACTCAAAATTTCTTCCCTGGTTGGGTAATGGATACGCTTCAACGCACTTGGTGAAGTAGTCCATGACAACCACGATGTATTTATTTCCTTCGTCACTTTCTGGGAATGGTCCAGTCACATCAATCGAAATATGCTAATATGGACTGCCAACGTTGTATTGGCGCATTGGAGCTTTTCATCGTTTATGCGGACCGTTACTTCCAGCGCAAACCACACATTTCTTGCACCGATCTTTAACATCTTCCGTGAAATTAACCCAGTAAAACCGCTGGCGCAATCTTTCTACCACACGCTTTAACAGGCCATCCTCAATCACCATGGAGTCCCATTGCGCCCAGTACGATTTTACGCTCGGTGAGTGCGGTGCAACATCATCCCATACTGGTTTGATCTCCTCTGCTTTCCATTCCAGTTTAATTTTCAAATTTGGGTTTTTTTCTTGGTCTTCGCGTAGTCCATCTGGCTGCCGATTATCATCGACTACCGTTGTCCTGACGACGATGGAAAATTTCTCTTCTAGTCGACTACAATGCTTGCATTCATCTTGGCATGGTCTTCTGGACAAGGCGTCGGCATTACGATGGCTGGTACCTGTCCTATGCTCGATTATAAAATCGTATTCCTCCAATCTTTCAATCCATCTAGCCACCTGACCTTCAGGATACTTAAATTGTAGCAGTAATTTTAATGCAGCATGGTCAGTTCTAATCAAAAATTTCCTTCCATACAAATATTTGTAGAAATATTCCACGGACTTCACGACTGCTAAGAGTTCTTTTTCCTCTCCGGTTTTGACAAGGTCTTACTAAAATAGGCAATTACCTTCTCATGCCCGTTTTGTATCTGGGAAAGAACGCCACCAATTCTTACGTTGCTAGCATCTGTATCTAGTATGAACTCTCCTTCAGGTAAAGGATAACATAGGACAGGTGCGCTTGTCAAAGAATGTTTGAGTTCTTTGAACGCAACTTTGCAGTCCATTTTCCAGATAAATCTTCGACCTTCTTCAGTAAGCCTTGTCAGTGGCTTAGCTATGTTGGCAAATCCAGGTACTTGTCGTCGATAATAGGTACACAAACCAAGAAAACTTCTAAGTTCGTGTTTGTCTCTAGGTGCTGGCCAATCTCTCACAGCATTTATCTTTTCCGGGTCAACTGCAATACCCTTACCCGAAGCCACGTGTCCAAGCTAATGCAATTCCTTTTGAAACAGGTGGCACTTCTTGGGGCTGAGCTTCATGTTAGCCTTCCGCAACCTCTCGAAAACCTCTTCCAAATTCTTCATGTGGTCCTCGAATGTTTTATCTACCACAATAATGTCGTCAAGATAGACTAAACAGGTTTTCCATGATAGTCCAGCCAATACTGTTTCCATGAGCCGTTCAAACGTTGCAGGGATATTGCAGAGCCCAAATGGCATTACAGTAAATTGCCACAGTCCGATACCAATTGTGAATGCTTTACCTACCACAATAATATAATATATAATATATAATAATAATATAATATAATAATAAGGTTTTCCACGATAGTCCAGACAATACTGTTTCCATGAGTCGTTTAAAAGTTGCAGGGGCATTGTAGAGCCCAAATGGCATTACGGTAAATTCAGTCCGGTACCAATGGTGATGACTGTCTTTTCCTTATCTTTTGGATCCAAATCTACTTGCCAGTATCCACTCTTTAGATCCAGAGTAGAGAAAATCTTTGAGCCAGCCAAAGTGTTTAGTGTATCGTATATTCCAGGTAGCGGGTAGCTATCTTTCTTAGTCACGTTAAGTTGACGGTAATCGACGCAAAATCGTGTAGAGCCATCCTTCACTAACACCACTGGTGAAGCCCTAGACTGTTTGAAGGTTCGATCACACCTTCCTTTTTCATATTCTCAATAATTCTTTCCGCCTCCTCATGCTTTGCCAATGGTAGTTTTCTTGCTGGTTGGCGGATGAGTCTTGCGTCGCCGGTGTCTATTTTATGGTTAACCACATTAGTTCTCTCGTTGGTCGAATTAATATCTTCGCCTTGGTTCTCTGGCCGGCGGTTAGTTCTTGGAAGGATGTTGATAATTGGTTGATGAACGTGTCCGGAACTTCCTGAGATATGTTTCCCTGGCTTTCACAGTTCGTATAATCGAGGTAACTGACATGCATTCTCCTACAATTGTTCCTCTATTAAGAACAACAGGATAAATATTTACGTTCATTATTCGAACTGGTATTAACTGACTGGCTTTGATCAGTGATTTTCCTACAACTCCAGTATCAATCTTCACTTCATCATTCTAGGGCTCAAGCATAACAATATTCCCCTTTCAGAAACTACCATCTAATAGTGCTTGCACGATAGATTCACTTCGTTGTAGAAGGGTAACATATTTGGCCATTAGTACACGCACAATCTTGTCTTCTCATGGGTTTAAAATAAGTTCTTCTTCATTGAGCGTTTATAGGATGTCGATGGCTTCCCCACGTAACGAGACAGTCAACGCGTAGCCTGCTCTGTAGACGGCCAGTTATGTGCTTTCGCAGCCGCTTCAAATTGTTTTAAATAGTTCGGCCACGAAGGTTTTCCATCAAATTCCGACTTTTTAATCTGCATTGTTGTAGTACTATCTGGTTTTGCTACTTTCTTTTCCTCTTTTAGACTTGCCTTTGCTACATCGGAATTCAACACTGACGACGGTGTAATTTCAGTAAAGTTTTCTAGTAAATCTTCTATCTTTTCGTCGTAGTCAACTTTTAAATTCTTCAAGTCTTCTTCAGTTTTTCTAGAATTCTCCTCTAACTTCTGTTCTAAACTTCTAGAATTTTCTTCTGCTTTTCTAAAACTTTCCATTAATTTTTCTTCTAAACTTCCATTAATTCTTCTTTTAATGTTCTAAAGTTTTCTTCTGCCTTTCTAGAACTTTCAATTAATTTTTTTATGGAATTTTCTGTTATTTCATGTTTTAATTCTTCTTTTGTTGATCTGGAACTTTTTTCTGATATTCTAGAGCTTTCCTCAAATTTCTGTTCAAATTTTTGTTCTAGTGTTCTAGAATTTTGTGTCAATTCTTTTAATAGTTTACTAATGTCACACTGAATTTCGAATAAGTAATCGTCAGGATTTTCACCAGCATCGGTTAATGCTTGTCGCAGACGAGATTTTAGCACTGTTTTCAGCCCTGTCGTATCCAAATCTCGCTCATCCAGTTCTTTCTTGAGATCACTTACTTTTAACTCAATTTTACTTGTTTAGTTGCCATATTATTTATTATTATTTAACACTCCACAGTTTATTAACCCGAACACCTGACACCAATTTTAACGTTTTCATTTATTTGGGTGAAGCGTAAATAGTAAACAATTATTATTAATAATAACATAATAATATAATAATATTTATTGTTTTAAAGCAATGCTTTATACAATAGGTTGGTACACAAATATATACATACATATAAATTCTAATGATAATACAAAATTTATATTAGGTAATATCTTTTAACCCATAAACTTTCGGTAGACAGATATGTAATAATAATAATAACAACAACAACAATGATATATTAACAACATAATAATACTAGTTTAATAATAATAATATAATAATACCAATTTAATAATGTAAAAATACCAATATAATGATATAATAATGAGTAAAGAAAGAGGCACACCAATTAAAGACGTGCCGTAGAGGGTGTAAAAAGTATACCATTATTTGTTCAAAATACATAATAAGTAATTGTAACAATTTAATACAACTATAACAATAGTTTAATAAAATTAACAGCCATTTAATAGTATCATAATTATGAGGAAAGATAGAAGAACTAACAATACAGATCCATCATAGGGACTGTAAAAAGTTTAAATGGATATGTCTTTGTTCATTCAATAATTTTATTATTACGATTCTAAATGCATTTTCAATATCCGAGTCGGTTAGTTCGACGGATAGGCGCTGTTTAAAACATAGCATAAGTTCTTCTTCTAAGCTATGTTCTTTCTCAAAATCTTCCGGTAATCCATGAATAATAAGGTTTCGTTTTCGGGAAATTTTATCTAGTTTTTCGATAATAACTGATTGTGAATTGACAGTTTCTTCAAGGGCATGGACATTTTTTTCAATTTCTGCAAATTTGTGTTTAAAAAACTGCATATCATTTTTAGTTTCCGACGTGTCGGCTGAAATAGCGTCTGTTTGTCCAGTTTCTCCATAATTTTTGCTAACGTCTCGTTATTTTCGTTAGTCATTGTAATTGAGCACACGTGGTTATCAGTTACTTATAGGTTAAGTTTTGCGCGCGTTTTGCAGTTTTTGTTTATTTATTAAACTTGTGCAAATCCTACCTTTCGTTTTTATTTGTATGGAATGTGTATGAGTATTTCCTTCTTTTTGGCGTACGGTCAGTTACTTAAATGTATTTGTAAATTATTTTTTTAAATAAAAACGAGGAGTAAACAATTTTTTAAACTTTGCTGTTCTGATGCAGTGTTACCAACCAACAATTATTACTAATTAAAATAAAAGTATATTATAACGATAAATATATATTAAATATAATTAGAAGATAATAAATTTTATTTACACTATTATTAAACAAATATTAAACACCAATTAAGACTAAGAATATTATAAAACTACAATATATATGTAGAGAGAGAGAGAAAGAGAGACAGGTAGATGTACAAAACAAAACTATAACATTGAAGTATTAGTTACTTACTCTTTTCATTCGTAATCAGGTCAAGGTAGCTATAATACTTCCCCCTTTAGGTATAAGGAAAGAGTAGGCTACTAATGGAAACGACAGCGATGGCAGAAGTATCATCAAGGGTGTCAAATTCCAGGGATAGGGTTAGTTAGTTGAATATAAGCTGGTTTTAAACGATCGATCGATACGGTTTCTAATTTATCGTTTGAGTATTTTGAAAAAATTACTGTACCTTTTTATTACTTTGAATGGACCGACGAAAGGTTGTTTCAGAATCGGTTTGATTGTATTGTTTTTAACGAAAACATGGGGAGTTCTAAATAAATCAGGTGAAATGTGAGTAGGTGTTGACGTTTAGTTACGTGAAATGATAGGTCATAGTCATTGGATTACGGATTTAAGTCTGCTTAAGCATTGTATATTTGTATGTTGTACAAATGTCTGTATTGGTTTCATAAATGAATTCTCCTGGTAGTTTGAGATTGGTTTCATATACCAGTGCAGCTGAACTGCAATTAATTTTTTCTTTAATTGCAGCTCGGATTCCCAAAAAACCAGTGGAAGGAGGTTAAACCATTTTGATGGGTTGGTGAAGGTTCTTAAAGAGGATTTTAAATGTCTGTGGAATCGTTCTATGATTCCGTTTGACTGAAGGTGATAAGCTGTAGTTTGGATATGATGTGTTCCTAATAATTTTAGTAGATTTTGGAATAAAGATGAGTTGAATTGGTGACCTGTCAGTTGCGATTGTCGCTGGTACGCCAAAGTTAGATATCCAACCGTTTACCAGAGCCTTTGCGACCATCGTGTGAATCGGTCAATACAAGTTAGAATGTATTAATGCCCTTCTGACAATGGTAATTTAACAATATCGATATGTATTGAGTAGAACCCTAATTTTAGATTATCGAAATTTGTAATAGCGGATTTTGTATATTTCGTAATTTTTGCTCGTTGGCATTGTAAACACTGTTTAGTTTTGGTAGTTATATCTCTGTTCATGTTTTTCCATGTAAATTTGGAGGAAATTAATTTGACTGCAATTCTAATACCAGGGCGTGAGAATGAATGAAAGTGATTGAATATTATATTTTGGAATTCTTCGGGTATGTAAGGTCTATAATTTTGAGTTGAAAAGCGATTACTTGATGTTTAAGTTCTTTTAGTTCTTGCGAAAGCTGTTGCAGAGTAACTATCTTATTTGTTTAAAAATATTGAAGGTTGGTCTACGTTTGCGATTTTGTCAGCAACTTCTGCTTTTTCATCTAAGGAAGAATTGACTAGCGAGGAAAGGATAACTTGGGTATTTGTTGGTAGTTTTTGAATGAACAGTTCTTCAAGGATTGTGTTATCGAGAGATTTAGTACCGATTAGTTGTCGTATGAATCGTAAATTTGTGAGGGTTTCCTTGTCGCCATCGACGGTAAGATTTAATAATTATTGTAATTTTTCTTTATCGGATGAACCAATTCGATGGATTAAGGATTGAATATGGTTTTTCTTCTGGATATATGTATATATATATATATATATATATATATATATATATATATATATATATTTATTTATACGAGCCAAACCAGTAAGATTTGGTTATGGGTACCGGCCGATCCATCTGGATATATATATATATATATATATATATATATATATATATATATATATATATATATATATTCCCAAATATTTTGTACCCGTGTGTAATAGCTAATCGTACTTCATCAACTATCCATGTTCCAGTAAATTTTCTTTCGTTGTCAGTATAGTACAGTCATCTTGTATCAGTTTGTACGACATAAATGAACATAAGTTTACTACGAGCCTTTCGGGGTAACACTGGATGATACAAATTAGTAGGGGGGTAAACCTGTACATTTTATCAATCCTTCCACCTGATCAATATTCTTGTTAGGACATATTGAATTACATTCTGTTCCTACAAAAAAATTTGGATGGTCTGTCGGGTATTTACCATACCTACAAATGTATGGATATAATGAACGTACATCAATATATTTTATTTTTCATCATTTTTGACTATTTTATATAAAGAAGTATTGCCTGTTCGACCTCCATATAATGCATCGCGTGCCTCTAATGGTAGATTATTTAAAAGCTAATGATTTTTTAATTCTTTTTCTAAATTCTTATCTTGTTTTAAATATTTTCTAAATTGGCATTCCCAAATACTGATAACGGTATATCCTAAATTTAGATTTTTTTCTAATTTTGCCATTGTACTTTGATGCCTAAATTCCATTATTTCTTTTGTAGTGCTATAAATTTTTTCAACGCGATTAGTCTTGTAACTAGATGTACAACCGTGCCAAAAACATCCTAAAAATTCAAAAACCAGCTCGTCCTGGGCATAAAAACCACCAACTTTTAAATTTCTGCCTACTACAGCCTCTGAAACATGTCCAGCATGCTGGATGCGTATTCCGCGCTCGTTTTCTTGTGATTAACCACTGCAAGGCTATCTTAGATTGATTATCTTTCAACCTGTAACCATTCAGTGATATAATACTGATCGTATTCGGCTTCAAAAATAACTGTCGAAATTATTTATTACAAGCGTATGCTATGGTTACTAACTCCGAAAAAGGGCAAATTTTGCAATCATTTGTAAAAGTTTTTCGGAAACTCGTACAAGCACGACGCAGAATATCAACGCAATATTCAATTAATTCTTTATTTATGTCAAAAATAACGCTGTTTTCTATTTGATTGTTATACCAATCCAAAAAGCTTTGTCGTACCAAAGTATTCATTTGAGCCACACCATAATATTTAGGATCAGGCAGAGATCCTACATAATTTGCGTTTTCCGGTGTATTAAATAAATGGGGTTGGTCTGAACGCACCCAATCGAATAAGTTATCAAAATCAGTGAGATAAAAAAATCTGCTTTAATATCATTTATTTATTAAAATTAAAACTACAATTTTACATCATCGATATAGTAAAACGCACCTAATACGAATAAAAATAAAATACGAGGGACTACTACAACAGTGCATAAGATATTTGCACATAACCTCTAATAATCCCTACTTTTCAGCGTGGTCTATACAACAATAATATAATGGATCAAAAGCTAGATGAAATATTACAAAAACTAAACAAATTGGACACAGTTGAAATCATTGTGGCCGAAACCAAATCGGAACTGAATGCATTCAACAACCGCATAAACCTTTTAGAAACACAATGCAAAAAAATGTCTGAAATAATAATAGAACAGAACTCGCTTATCAGTAAACTAGAAAAGGAGTCAAAGAAACGCAACGTTGTGTTCTATGGCATTGAGGAATGCGAAACAAACAATCACGAATTGGAATGTAATATACTAAAAATCATTAATGATATTCTAAAAATAAATACTATCCCTAGTCACATAGAAATTGTTAAACGACTTGGCATAAAGAAACAGGAATACATCAGACCGATATTAGTGTCATTTACATCCATAAAAACCAAACTCGATGTAAAATCAAACCGCAAACATCTAAAAGGCAAGCAGATATACATAAACAACGATCTAACTAAAGCAGAACAAAAGGATCGAAAGAAGCAACTCGAATTAAAACACAAAGCAATAAAAGAAGGCAAACACGTCAAATGGGTCAAAAACAAACTGGTAATTGAAGAGACAATCAACACCGGAGAAAAAAGAAAAGAGAGAGGGAGTCTATCATCTGGGGATTCGCCCCACCAACAGCCACCCAAAAATCTCAAGAAACAAGGACTACTAGACAACTACCTACTACCCCAGCCACCTACCAGGTCAGGGACTACCGAGAACTCCAGAAATACATCACAATGACGCGAGGAGAACACACCACCACCAGTGCCACAGATAAGTACTTTTAATTGCATAGATAAAATTTCCACCCCAAAACATACCTTTAACTCAATATTTTGGAATGTAAATGGGTATAATAGCACTTTTAACTTTACAAATGAAACGATACACCTGCTACTAAAAGCAGAAATCATAGCTCTATGTGAAACTTGGGCATACAACGAAATTGTAAAACTACCAAAATATTTAGATAATTATAACATAGTATGTCAAGTTAAAGCAGAAAAACAAAAAAGTGTCGGTAGAGCGAGTGGAGGACTTTTAATATTGTGCAAAAAAGATTACTTTAAAAATATAAATATTATTGAATGTAATAATATGTGGATAATTCTAGAGCTGTATAATGACTGTGATAAATATGTTATAGGCAATATTTACTTTAAACCAAATATAAATACTCATTCTTGTCTAGAGGCATTAAGTAACACTTTAACATTAATTTTAGGTACATGCACAAACCATAAAGTTATATTGCAAGGAGATTTTAACTCGAAAATTGGGCAGCTAAACCAAACATACGAAACTTGCTTTGACACCCCCTATGTAAACGAACAGAGGATCTCCTGCTCCGAGATAGAAGACAGCCGAGGAAGACAACTAGTTAACGTAATGGAGGAATACGGCCTCTTCGTTTTAAACGGTCGCACAAGCGGGGATATCTCAGGCAGGTATACATTTACGAATCATAATGGTAATAGTGTTATAGACCTCATATGGACAGACTACAACTCACTACAAAGCATAACTAACTTAGAATTCACCCCCACTGTTGAATCATCGGGACATAATATTAGCTTACTTTCACTAGAAACAAAGAACAATAATATTAATAGTTATGTAAAAAATAACCCAAAACATACACAACCCACCTCAAATAACGTTAAATTTAACTTTACAGAATCAAAACTTAATAATTTTATAGGGTTAATGAATAACTCACAAAGAATTTACTTTAATAATCCAAACCCATCAGAATTGTATCTAAATTTAGTGCAAACTATTAAAGAAGTAGCTAGTGTAGTAGATATTGCACAACCAGTCAGAAACAATCCAAAAAATAGTAAGAAAAATACTAGTAATCATAAACCTTGGTTCAATAAACAATGCCTCAGCCGGAAAAAACAATGTCATAAAATCTTAAACATATACAGAAAATCGCCAACAGTAGAAAATTTAGCTATATATAAAGAAAACAAAAAAGTATACAGAAACAAAATTAATAACTGTAAAAAAGCTCACGAAATTTCAATCACAAACTCACTGTGTGATGTAAAAAATAACAAAGAATTTTGGCTTACTATTAAAAAACTCAAAAATAGAAAATTTACGGAAAATAATATCACCTTAGAAAAATGGAAATGTTTTTATAAAGAACAGAACCCCCCAGCTGAATTTAGGATCCCTGTTTTTAACGACACCTTCAATCCGATATTCGATGCAAGCATTACATTACAAGAACTACAAGCTAGTATACACAAATCAAAACACAATAAAGCACCGGGAATAGACGAAATCCCATACGAATTCTATAAAAATCTCCCCCCCCAACTGGGAACACTACTTACTCAATATATTTAATAATATCATGTCAAAAGAAGACATACCAGCAACATGGTCGCGGATTAAAATGCTCATGTTGTTTAAAAAAGGGTACCCATTGAACCCACTAAACTACAGAGGTATTGCACTAATTTGCACCATTAGTAAACTTTTCACAAATATTATATACTCAAGACTGGAAACTTACCTAGAACAAAATAATGTCCTAAATGAATTCCAAACAGGATTCCGCAAATCACGTGGCACTATCGATAATATCTTTGCACTAACAGCAATCATTCACATACAAATAAGAACCAAAAAATCTAACGCATTCGCAATATTTGTAGATCTAAAGCGCGCATTCGATTCGATCAACCAAGAAAAACTTTGGCATAAACTTTACTCAGTAGGTATTAGCTCAAAAACTATCAGACTATTACAAAAATTATATACTAATGCAAATATAGGACTAAACAACTGCAGTGAGCCAAACTTGGATGATGTAAGCATCACTAAGGGGGTTCTCCAAGGGGATATTTTATCCCCTTTACTCTTCTCTATCTTCATTAACGACATAGAAACATTCTTTCGGAGTAAAAATGTACACGGGTAAATATTAACGGCTTACGAGATCTCCTCATACTAGCGTATGCAGACGATCTAGTGATCGTGGGAAACTCACCAGTTGACATCCAGAAAAAGCTCACCATCTTAAATACGTACTGTAAAGAAAACGACCTACTAGTAAACACAAAAAATTATAAACTTTCATAGAGGGCGTACTAGAAAATATCCCCCCTTCAAATGTGGTGACGGAACCATTGAAACAATTCATAAATTCAGCTACCTAGGCACAATATTCTCAAGCTCGGGTAAATTCGTAGACGCTACCAAGAATGCCGTGAATAAAGGTTCATTAGCAACTAGTAATATTAGAGCTATTCTAATTAAAGGTAAAGCAAATAAATGGAATGAGAAAGCAAAATTACTAAAATCGGTCATAATTGCAACTAGTCTATATGCCGTCGAAATATGGGGTCTGCGATACGTAGAAAAAATAGAACTAATACAAACAAAATTTTTGAAAGTAATATCACAATGTCCCAAATCCACACCAAACGCCATGATCAGAGCAGAAACCGGAACGGAACATATATCTTTAGAAATCCTTGAAAGAACACTAAATTGGTGGATAAAAATTTCACATATGGAAAAAAGTAGAATACCCAAAATCCTTTTCAATCGATTAAAAGAACTCGACAAATACGAATTTAATAAATCTGAATACAACTGGGTAACACAGGTAAAAGAGTTAATCTATAATGCAAATTTAAATGAATTTTGGGAAAAAGGCCTAACTAAAAACGACATCAAAAACATGCTAGAGCTATACCGCCTTACATTACGGGACCAAGACGTAGTTGCGATAGAAAACTCGAGATATAACACATTCTATAAGGCACTTAACCCCAACGCGGAAAGTGCCGAATATTTACAATATAACAACAATTTTGCCCATATGAGGATTCTAACACAACTAAGATTATCACATAAACAAAGTATAACGCTTTTGATCAACAATATCCGCTATAAATTAGAAGGTTCCGTAAACTGCACAATCTGTAATATACAAGAAACAGAAGATCTATTTCATTTCCTGATCGTATGCCCTATTTATAAACACATAAGAGATGTATACCTGGCGGGATATCTACGTGAGATGAACAGTAATAACTTTCATGAAATTCTTACAAATCTCACTCCCCAAAAAATTAAAAATATCTTCTATTACGTAGCTTCATGTTAGACGAATAATTCAACGTATATATTATTTAATTATCTAAAAAAAAAGGAAAAAAAAATCATTTCACACTATAATGTAGTACTCTCTAAATATAACGAAAAAGTATTATAATGAATATTCAAAATATACATCATTTAACTATTAGAAATTATGCATTTCGCACTATAAAGTAATCCTTGAAATAATAATAATAAAAAACCTTACATTATAATGAATAACTCAAAATATGTATATATTATTTAATTATTAAAAAAAGGAAAAAAAAATATCTCACACTATAATGTACTCTTTAAATATACCGCAAAAGTATTATAATGAATATTCAAAGTATATATTACTTAATTATTAAAATTATGTACTTTACACTATAAAATACTCCTTGGCATATAACGAAAAAAAAAAAGAATGTATATTGTATGTATGTATATATGTGTATTTTTTTTATTTTTTTTTAAATTGTTAAACATGCATTTCACACTATAATGTAATCCGTGTAGTGTTTACTACCTTAGAATTGTAATACCCCCTCCAAATTAAAAATACACCTACATCAGCGCATACACCCAAACATTAATATTATATAATATAATTAATCAGCCAACCATTTGTATAAGATATGTATAAATGTTAAGACAAATAAATGTTATGTTATGTTATGTATTAAATAAATGGGGAAAAAACTTTTCTTAATTGATGCTGCTAATCTCATGGCCTTAGGAAAAGAAGCCAAAGACATGGGCATATAGTTTATTGAATCAATAAATCTTATATTTTTAGCAGGTTCAATTAATAAGATTTTATTTCCATTTAATATTAATTTCGGTTTTGAATTTAGAGTTTCTACTAAACATTTTAAAATAAATTGTGAATCAAAAGATTTAGCATTATGTGCAATGCATGTCACTGACGTAAATGATTTTCTAGGGGCCATAACATATAAAATAAAAAATTTAACGGGGTCGTCTCTGAATATTTGTTGGCGAACACCACATGCATTACAAAAAATTAAACAAGATTGTTAAGATACACATAAATTGACTTCGTGTTCTCTGTGTCCGTTTACTATCTTTTCTGTCGTGTCTCAAAGTCGTAATATATAAACAAATTTCTCTTTCACTTCAGTCGTTTCTACCTGAATGTAACATTTATGTTCTGGGTCTCTATAGCATGATTTTTATTTTTCTAAACATTAAATGTCTTTAAACAATTTTTGCAACTTTTCAATGTTTTGCAAATACTTATCTTGTGGTTATCGTAACAGTTTTGTCCTCGAAATTTTCTATTACATTCGTCACATGTCACAAGCTGCAGCGTATAATTACACGAGGGAGATGATTTACAAAACGCACATGCATTTTTACAAGTATGTCCTAATAAATTATTATACGGCACATGACATTGCTCGCAGAAATATTTACATGCAAACGCAGCAGTTAAACTCTTTATAACAGAAAAGTGATTTTGATAACACAAGAGATTTAACCTCGGAAGATTTTGATCTCTTGCACCCTCAAATATCACATCACCAGGAGTATTATATTCATATACACATATATTGTATTGAACATAATATCTCTGCAATTCCATTAATTCAGAAACACCTGCTCCGTTTTCATGTATTTTAACACTTGTTTTGTATAACAACTCCTGTGTTCTTATACGTTGAATTCCGTCTGTGTCATTATATACCTTTCTGAAACATGGATCCATTTTGACGAAAGATTCAGCTAATACCAGTGCACGGGGAAAACAAAGATTATCGGTATTGTTAATTTCGACAATTCCGTATTTTCTACGACATAGCTCAGCATAACTCAAACCACGACCATTCAAGTTCTTCTTATCTCTTCCTTGAGGCGTTTGTACTTGGGTTAGCTCCACTGTGAACTGCCCATTAGAAAATAATTCTGCGTTACTTTGCAGAATTTTTTCCAACGCATCCCACAATACATCTATGTGCATCTGGTCCACGCGACGGAAGCTAACCCAAGCTGGTCCATCTACCAGACGAGGGGTGAGAAATGTGAAACCCACAATATCACTTGCTGCAAACATATGTCTAAAATGAGCCTTTTAATGTAAGAGTGCCACAGTCAAAATGTTATAATTATCATTAAAGATGTCTGCATTTTATGCAGAGCTGATACACCCATCAAGGATAAAACCCGTGATGATATATTTCATTTAAGATAAGCACATTATATAAAAGTTTCACATCATACCTGTTAAACACTTTGATGGAACCAGTCAATTGAAATCTGGCCCTCTGGAGGATCTGCCAGTTGGAAAGTTAATCGCCTTCTTCGTATCCCAAATTTCTTTACAAATCTCGCTCTATCATCGAGGATTTCATATCGTCTAACACCTCCGCTTCCATGTTGAATTTATTCTTCAACTTCTAACTAGGGGTTGTAATTTTCTTCTTCCGCTAGCGCAGCATCTATCATGTTCTCACAAATTTGAAAGAAACTTTCATAATTCTCTTGAGAGTCCATTTCGAAACTTCGAGTTGCACCAGAAAATAATGAATACACACTAGTAAGAAATATTTTTGTGTTGGACTTTATACAACGGTTCTATTGTTGTTGTTGTTGGACTATTTGCATAATGATATTCTCTGTTTAAACTATCCATTGTAAGGAGTACCCTACCATTTTATATTTAATAAAAGATAGAAAATAAAAATGCAACATATTTTCATATATATTTATTTATTCTTATAAGTTGAAAATTATATTATAATATTTTTTCTTTTTCTATAAAATTATATATATATATATATATATATATATATATATATATATATATATATATATATATATATATATATATACATATATATATATATATATATATATATATATATATATATATATATATATATATGTACACACATTTAACATCCGTAACTAACTTATTATTATAATAGACATATATGAGAAATATTCGTTTTCCGGGAACGGACTGTGTCATATTTTGAGTCAGAGCTCAACGTTTCGCCCGCAGTCGTATGGGGCATCTTCAGGAGCAAGAGGGATAGTACTGTCTTAAACAAGGTGAAATAGATTGATGTCAAGCATTTTTCAATAAGAAAAACTTTAGAAATATGGAAACATCCTAATAACATCAAACATCCCGTTTGGCTATTTCTTGAGCCACATGTGGAAACCGGTGATTCTCGGAACATGACACGCCCAATCTACCATTACGAACTCGATTCCCATTGGTCCTCATTAGCTTTGCTCATCTACCGTATCTTTAGATTAGTATATAACTGTCTTCTCGGCCTTCCCTTCGTCACTTGGTTTATTTGGCCTCTAGCGTGGTTTACACGTCGGGTAACCTTGTAAACTGAGTCTCCCCCTTTTGTTGTTTAAACTCGGCCTCTAGCGTGGTTGACACGTCGGCCCCTTTTGTTGCTTAAACTCGGCCTCTAGCGTGGTTAACACGTCGGGTAACCTTGTTTAAGACAGTACTATCCCCCTTGCTCCTGAAGATGCCCCATATGACTGCGGGCGAAACGTTGAGCTCTGACTCAAAATATGACACAGTCCATTCCCGTAGAACGAATATTTCTCATGACTCAGACTGTCGAAGCCTACGCAATTATTTCATAGACATATATTTCTATAAAGAACTCCTTAAAACTAGTATTTTCAAACATAATATATTAAAGTAAACTTATATATAAATCTAACTTAAATGCTAATCTATACACTACTATATTCTATAAAAGTTTTTTTTGTAAATAATATTTATTTATTTATTTATTTATTTATTTATTTGTCTATATTTGTCTATATTTTACTTCGTAACTGTCTTTTATATTAATTTTATTGTTTCTATATTTATTTTTCCTAAAACTACATTTTTAGAATTCACCTTACACTCTAATTGATTATTATTTAAAACTAAAACGTCTATACCGTACGCACTATATTTCACCCCTATCGCTTCAAAGTTTATGTTTTCTAGTAGATTATTGAATAATTGGATATTGTTAATGTCTATAAAATGTTTAGCTTTCACGTCACTGTAGAGGCGTATAGAAATTTTAAAATTATTGGGAAACATTCCCACAGCTATGTACCTCTGCAGCGACGTATCCAGCGGAAACATTCAACACTCCAGGAGCCGATCCCAATTATCACGAAAATCGCGATTATTGGGAAGTTGGAAGGGCACCACATCGGCAGAACCTGTCAGCAGGGCAAGGTTTCCATCAACAACGAAGTCGCCGTCAAAGATGCTGTCAGCTTGTCCCGTTGGCGCCTCATCCTCGAAGATGTTGTTCTCTTCTGCCGATGGTGCTTCATTCTCGGTGATGCTCCCCGGTTCTGCCGTTGGTGCCTCACCCTCGACGTCTGACCACCGTTGACCATATCCCTCGAAGACGATCGAAGATGATGAGGATGCTACAGTGATGATCCTCAATGATATCATCCTCGAACTGCAACCCTGATGAAGAAGTAGCCTTAGGGTTGGGTGATGTCTGGGGTACGTCCGCTTCAGATGGTGGTGATAGCAGTTTAGAGAATCGCGTTTTATTCATCCCCCGTGAAGGAGACGATTCTCGACTTCTCTTTTTTCCGGTGAAAAGCTCCACCGCAATGTTCTGGGGTATCTCGATCCTGCGTGAGAAACTATATTTTTGTTTTAGACATTGAAGGTTATCAAATCAAATTTAAAACTTACCACTTGGGGTGCAGAAATATGAATTTTTCGCAATCTTCGAAATTCATTTTGGAGATGATAATCAGGAACAGAAACGAGTAATGCTGAATAGTAAATAATATTCTATATATATACCCCTTGTATAATTGATAATATTCTAAAATATTCTCCACAACTTCTATTTCGAAATGAAAAGCAAGTGACGTACACACACTTTATCAATGTTTTGAACGCATAGGAATTTTTCAAAATATTTGCCAGATTGATAACAATATTCTAAAATATTTTCCATAACTTCTGTTTTGAAAAGGAAAACAAATGACACAGACATACACTTTATCTAATGTTTGAACGCATAGGAATTTTACAAAATATTTTTCCTGTTTCATAACAGATTTTCGGAATTGTTTATAAAACAATATATATATATATATATATATATATATATATATATATATATATATATATATATATATATATATATATATTCATTTATTTTATTTATAACTATTTACAATGAATTATATAATTGTACAAATTGAATTAAAGGCACTTGTGTCCCTGTACTGGAGTCTTCGGTTCCAATGTACTTAATACATCAATCGGTAAGTCTTTTGTAGCTCCGTGATTTGATTGTCTTTCGAATTATCGAATCGACTTGGCAGATAAACGTAAAAATTTTCAGTCTCGACTACTATCTTCCTTCCAAACCTAGTCTTGACAGCTTTGATGTTCGCTAATTTGTACGCCTTATTCATTTCCATATCTGTAATTTTCATACACGGTTTTATATTCTGCAAACAGCCGATTTCGTTCATCTTGTTGAAATACAATTCTAGACAAAAAATATAAGTAATTAATGAAATAGCTAATGGTATTCTTTTATATAAAATAAATCAGCAGTAGTAATTACAGTTCATGCAATAAATAATATAATCTTAACAATATTGTGAGGAATCAAAACGTTGATGATTGGTCGCGAGAATTATAACTTTTCCTAAAAATACATAAAAGCGGATATTTCCAGCTACCAATGTTCTTTGTCATGGATCTGACCTATTTTAATCTTTTATTTAAAAATTTCCATTTACAAAAATAAATGTATTTGATTACTTTGACTTTTATTAATATTTGTTTATTAAACATTCTTCAGTGCACTGACACACGATCTTTGTAATCTCCCTTATTTCAAAATATGCTTATTTTGAATACTGATAACTGACACACAAAAAAATTTTTGTCTGATATATCACATCTGTTTTTAAATACAGACATAGTTTCAAAACAGAACCATCCGGTAAATATTGGTGGTCATAGTTAGAACTAATAACAATAATATCTTTATAATTTTTAAACAATAAGTTTGAAACGTCATATAACCCCGGTTACCCCTTATCATGTTTCCTATTATAATCTCTTATTCTACATACGCCTTGAACATAACGTATTCTAATCTCTTATTTTAAAATATCCACTCAATATCGAACCAAGCAAATAAATCTAATTGCTTTACAGACATTATTTGGGATTCATAGAAATATTTGTCATTCTAAATACAGATGACGGACATCATAGGAGTCTAATTACTTTACCATTGGTAATCTTGTTTATTAAATTATTTCAAAACAAGTGACCTAGTTTACAACTTATGTTTGTTACAAGTATCGCAACAAGTGACCTTGTTTACACCGTATCATGATAACAATGGCGTCACCAGGCGATAAGGCGCCGTGCACAATCCCGGTTCCCCACTACTAACGCTGATGTGAAAGCCTGTTTTGTGGAAAGATTTAATAGAACATTCAAAACAAAGATGTACCGATACATTACTTTTAAAAATACATATAGATATATTAAGATATTACAAAACCTCGTTAATGCATATAATTAAACAAAACATCGAATAACAAAACTTGCCCCGGTTGATATAAATGAAAATAACGTACTAAAAGTATGGATAACTCAGTAAGAAATGTAAAATAAATCTAAACTACCAAAATATGCAATAAATGACATAGTTTGTATATCAAAATATAAACGTATTTTCAAAAAAGATTATGAGGCTAACTGGAGTGAAGAATTACTTAAAATATATGTTGTTATAAAACGAAATCCTGTAATTTACAAATGAAAAGACTTAAATAATGAAATAATTGAAGGTACATTTTACGAATTTGAATTGCAGAGAGTGGATGCAATATCTGATACAACGTGTAAAATTGATAAAGTTATTGAGGAATCAGGCAGGGAAGTAGAAAGAATCTGCTCATTAAGTGGAAAAGCTTATAGTGATAAATTTAATTCGTGGATATTTGCAAATCAAGTTAAATCATTAAACAGAGTAAACATCACATTGAAATGCAAAGATGATAAGAAGGACAAGAGTGTGCTAAAGAAGTTAATTGTGAAAAAATTCCTTCGAAAAATTATGAAAATATCGATACCGTATTACATGAACTAAATACACATGATTAAATTAATAAATATGTATCATTTTGTTATGAAAAGACAAAAAACAGAGTATAAGCAAAATTTAAAATTGACAATATATATTCTGCTTAATTATCTCCGCGCTTATCTTTGCAATTAGAATACAAACCATTTACAGATTTATACTAACAAAAAACGTCAATAAATTTGCCATATTTAATGCTGGGCATACCTCCACAATTATATATTTACTGTGGTATATTTGAACCACAACTGGTGGGCGATGTTGTCACTCCTCTTTTGAGAATAGTTCATATAAAAACAGATAAATATGTTTTTGGATCTAATAAAATTATATACTATTCACAAACTCACTTCTTTTCAATTTTAAAAAGAGAATTTTCGAATATAGAATTTGATATAAGATGTAACGATGGGTATGCAGCACCATTTCAATTCGGGATTTTGAGTGTTAAACTTTATTTTAAACGAGTTGCATAATGAAAACGTGCCCGTATCAACAATATTATAATACCCCGGCTGGAAGTGGAGTGGGGAAAATATTCAAAGGGAATCAGTTTCAAATAGGGCAAGGTCTCGGAAGTTTTTTTAGTTGATTATTTCGAAGTATTATGCCATTAATTAAAAAGGCGTCGGTGCAATTGGTAAACAAGCATTGAATACTGGAATATAAATCTTGGGCGACCTCAATGAGAACCAACCAGTAAAAGAATAATTTAAAACACGTATGACAGAGGTGGGAGTAAATTTGAAATGAAAGGCTGATAATAAAATTGATAAATTAGTAAACGGTTCAGGGTATAAAATGAAACGGCTGATGGGCGATCGTACTCATTCCAGAACTATACATCCCCGAGTAAAGAAGAAAATAGTGTATTGATTCTATAGTTACCGGTTCTATAACATTAGTGAACAATTAAAATTCAATCAGTTGCATGCGAAAAATTTTGGGATCTTTAGTTAATGAATTGTTTATCTAGCAACAATAATAAACAATGTGCATATTGGCGATAAATGTCAATGTCATAATCCATAAACGTGTCCGAGATCGAGTAAAATAAATATTAAAACTAGATAAATGAAATAGAAGCAGATATTTTACTTAAAGACGAAAACATGCTTTGCTAAAATCATTTAAAATGTAACTGAAGATAAAAAATAGATGCTACGACAAAAATCTAAAATCACTTCTTCATCCGAAGATGATGACAATGAAATAGTTCTACCAAAATGAATTTAAATTATATTTTTGTATATATGGATAGTAAATAATATAGTCTGTATCATAATAAAAAAAAACTCTATCGTCTAAACGATGCAAATAATTAAATAGTTTGAGGCGGGCTTAGGAAGTTGTTTAAGAAGTTCCACTGATTCGTCGTGATATTTCCAATTTACGTACACCATCTTGTCACCTGCCGAAATAATCTTATTGACGATGACAGCCGGGTTTCCCAGCAGCACATAGAGTTTGAGACTGTACTCTCTATTATCATGATTATTATTTATTTGTTTATTTATGCATTTATGTGTTTGTTTATTTATTTATTTATGCACTTACAATAACCAAACAATTATACTGTTAATGTTCTTATTAGGATTCGTTGCAAGTGACATTTGTAGTTAGTATTTAATTGCGATGGCCATTGCATAAAAATATTGTTGCATATTATGTGTTCTTTGTTTCTAATGCTCAGATTAAGGGTTGGCGCCAGGCAGACGCGCGAGCCGCAGACTCTTGACACTGCAACACAGGGCTAGCTAGGGCCATCTGGCAATCCGTCCCTGATAAGGAGCGATGACAAACTTATGATGTTCTAGAACGTTCCTCGAGCCACCCAACCACCCACTCACACCGGTGGCGGGGAGGTGCAACCCTCACCCCCGAAACGCCTATGATCGGAAGGAGGCAAGAGGAATATTTTGATTTAAATACGGGGATAAACGCTGTATTCGGCAGTCTGGTTTCGGCCAGACTCACAGACCTTGGACCTCTGGCATGGTTGACATGTTGGGTAACCCAAGGCTCTGAACTCACCAAACTTACTCACAGACCTTGGACCTCTGGCATGGTTGACATGTTGGGTAACCCAAGGTTCTGAACTCTTACACTTGGCTTGTCCGAGGTAAGTTCTAAGTCCACCTTCGACTCCGCTCTCCAATACCTCCCTACTTTCCCCCATTCAGCTGCTATGGCTATGCCAGGCACGTTTGGGAACCTCCACTACTTTCCCCCATTCAGCTGCTATGGCTATGCCAGGCACGTTTGGGAACCTCCACATTTTTCCTCCCATTCAGCTGCTATGGCTATGCCAGGCACGTTTGGGAACCTCCACATTTTTCCTCCCATTCAGCTGCTATGGCTATGCCAGGCACGTTTGGGAACCTCCGCTACTTTCCCCCATTCAGCTGCTATGGCTATGCCAGACACGTTTGGGAACCTCCACGCTTTTCCTCCCATTCAGCTGCTATGGCTATGCCAGGCACGTTTGGGAACCTCCACGCTTTTCCGCCCATTCAGCTGCTATGGCTATGCCAGGCACGTTTGGGAACCTCCACATTTTTCCTCCCATTCAGCTGCTATGGCTATGCCAGGCACGTTTGGGAACCTCCGCTACTTTCCCCCATTCAGCTGCTATGGCTATGCCAGACACGTTTGGGAACCTCCACGCTTTTCCTCCCATTCAGCTGCTATGGCTATGCCAGGCACGTTTGGGAACCTCCACGCTTTTCCGCCCATTCAGCTGCTATGGCTATGCCAGGCACGTTTGGGAACCTCCACATTTTTCCTCCCATTCAGCTGCTATGGCTATGCCAGGCACGTTTGGGAACCTCCACTACTTTCCCCCATTCAGCTGCTATGGCTATGCCAGGCACGTTTGGGAACCTCCACGACTTTCCCCCATTCAGCTGCTATGGCTATGCCAGGCACGTTTGGGAACCTCCCTATTCACCTGATTTGGCTCCCTTTTTCAATTACGAGGAACTTAACTTGGACAAGCACCATATTATGATTTATTGTTGTCACAATGATATAATGAATTATCTACGTGACCTAATATTGGTTGCCAATCAAACGTAATTTTGCGGGTCTCGCTGCTTGCAGCCACCCAAACTCAAGATGTGTGCCGTATCAGCACCGAACGCTGGCAAATCCACGTTCACTTGGGTATCACTTTACAAATCACACCCCGACGGGTACGACACAGGTACTTGTCGGGATAGACGGTATGGCTACACAGTCGCATACTGTAGACGCCTCGGCTATGCCGGGCGGCCTGTACAAATGGTGAGGCCGGTCCAGCGGCGAACCAGGATTGTGTTGCTAACTCTACGCTTTCCATACAAAAAGCAGGCCGGCGGCGACGCCGAGCGTCATGGCAGTTCGGATGAAACTCCGAACTTACCAAACTTACACACTCACCTTCACTTACACAATTACGTTTATAATTGACTAGCAATATACAGGTCGAATTAAAGTATTATTTCGATGTTGTTAATATTAAATTGTTGGGACAACCTTTATGTGTTACTATGTTTAATTTGTTATAAATTATTTGTTGAAATTGTGTCTCGATGTCTCTCTGTACGAGGTTTTCGCTGTGTTTTTCCTCGCACGTCAGGCGAATGCCAGAGAGCGGACCTTTCCACAGCAGGGTGTCGTGTTCAAACCCATACACCCGACCATATTTCTCATGTTATTTACTATTTACTTTCATGGTTAATTTTCAATAAATGCACAAAGATAGACATATTCTGTCTGCTTTTTGGAGAGAACATTATTCTTTAATTACGTCAAATACCTATCCCGATTCCTCCACTTTTAACAGCTACTCTATATTACGAACCAGGTAAAGGGTTACTTATTAAATATAAACACAACGTAGGGTAAGCACAACCTTCTATTAGACGAGGCCATGGGTCAAGGTAATAGGTGACCAAGGATGTTCCGTTACATAAAATTGGTTATGGTGACCAAGGATGTTCCGTTACAAGTTCTTCAGCCGATGACACAGTTGTTGTAGGTGGGCGGTTTTCAGCTTGTGCAAATTTACCTATTAACGTACAAACAAATTAATTAAAAATTTCATCGTTATGAGTACAGTCACTTTGCTTTAGCTTGTCGCAACATACCCGACATAGAACGAACATAAGTTTAGCGTGCGCTTTTAGCGGTAATGCCGGATGATGTAGAGTAGTAGGAGATAAAACAATGCATTTTATTAAACCTTCTACCTGATCTATATTATCGTTAGGACATAATACATCACATTCTGAGCCAACAAAAATGTCTGGATGACCGATCGGTAATTTTCCATATTTACATATGTACGGGTATAGCGAACATACGTCGACATATTTTATTTTGTCGTCATCGTTATTGACTTTTTTTATAAATGAGTATTGCCCGTACGACCTCCATACAAAGCATCGCGAGCTTGTAAGGGTAAATTAAATAAAACTTATGCTTTTCAATTCATTTTCAAAAAATTTGTGTAGTTTTAAATAATTCCTAAATTCACATTCACATATACTAATTACTCTATAACCTAAATTTTTATCTTTTTTCTTAAATATTTAATGTATTTTGAAGCCGAAATTCTATTGTTCCTTTTGTACTACTATAAATTAATTTATCGCAGTTAGATCAGTAACAAGATTTACATCCGCGCCAAGAACACCCAAAAAATTCAAATACTAATTTTTCCTGTGCGTAAAAACCATCAACTTTTAAATTAGCACCAACTACCGCTTCCGAACCATGCCTTGCATGTTGTGTACGTATCCCCGCTTATTTTTTTGCATTATGAACCACTGAAATGCAATTTTAGATTGGTTGTCTTTCAATCTATAATGTTGAGTAGAATAATACCGATCATATTTGGTTTTAAAAATAAGCGGTGGAATGCTTTGTTACAAGCTGAAGCAATAGTTTCGGATTTCGAAAATGGACAAACTTTGCAATCATTAATGAAAGTTTCTCGAAATTTCGTACTAGCGCGACGCAAAATATCAACGTCCGCCACGCAATACTCTACTTATTCTTTTTTCATGTTGAAAATTGTGTTATTTTGTAACTGTTGATCGTACCAATCCAGAAAATTTTGTCGCGGAGAAGAATTAATATATTCCACATAATAATATTTAGGTCTAGGTAGAGCTCCTTCATAATCTATATTATCCAAAATATTAAACAATTCGGGGAAATAACCTTATTTAATTGAAGCTCATAAACCCATTGCTTTGGGTAAAGCAGATAAAGACATCAATAATTAATTGATCGAATGAATAAATCTAATGTTTTTATTAAATTTAATAAATAAAATTTTATTTCCATTTAATATTAATTTAGGCGTTCAATGCATAATTTCGACAAGATATTTCAGAATAAATTGCATATCAAAAGATTTCGCATTATGAGCAATGCATGTTATTGAAGAAAATGAAGTTTGTGGAGCCAAAACATACAAAATATTTTTTTTAACTGGATCGTTTCAAAATATTTGTTGCCGAACACCACATGCATTGCATAAATTTTTTAAATCGTCTATATAACAACAAGTAGAACAAAATTGTTAAGTCATACAAATTTACTTCATGTTCGTTATGTCCATTTACAATTTTTTCCTGTCGCGTCTCAAAGTCGTAATAAATAAAGAAATTCTTGTCTTTCATTGCTGATTTGTCCGGTTGAATATAACATGCGTATCCGGGTTTTTGATAACAATCACAAAGCCTGCAGTATATTTCACCACATATGTGGTGTTTCTTTTTCGAAAATTAAATGTCTTCAAACATTTTTCACATGTTTTTAATGAATTAAATACTGATGTTTTATGATTGTTATAAGTCTTGTCCTCTAATTTTTTTATTGCAGTCGTCGCATGATACTAGTCGTGTGTAATTACAAGCTGGAAATGTTTCACAAAACGTACAAATATTTTCGCAAGTATGGCCGAGTGCATAATTTTACGGGATATGACACTGCTCGCAAATATATTTGACTGAAAATGCAGCTGTTAAGCTCTTTATGACAGAATAATGATTTTGATAGTGTAAGTGATTTAACCTCAAAAATTTTTGACCTCTTACACCCTCAAAAATCACTTCACCACGTGTATTATATTCATACACACATATGTATCGATTATAATAACGTTGAAATGCTGTCAGTTCGGATATACCTGCCCCATTTTCATTAATTTTGACCCCGGTTGTATTTAACAAAGTCCATGACCTCCCCCGCTGAATTATGTTGTTGTCTTTACGTATATATTTAAAACGGGGTCTTTCTTATGCAAAAGCTTCCGCTATAATAAGGGCACAAGAAAGACGAAGATTATCTATGTTATTTATCTTGATGATACTGTGTTTCCGTCGACATAATTCTGCATAGCTGAGACCATGACCGTTGAGCGGTTTATCATTACGTCTGGGCATAGAGACTTGGGAAAGTTCCATGGTAAATTGATCGTCAGAAAAAAAATCAGCCTTGCTCTGTAGAATTTTGTCGATGGCGTCCCATAGAACATCAATATGTTGGTCCACGCGGCGAAAACTCACCCAGGCGGGCCCATTTTCAAAAGGGCGGTATGAAATGTGAGTCCATCATCTCCGGGATTCATGTCTTTCAGACCATCATTCAATATCTGTTAAAATTAATATAATTAACTTCTAGCATGATTGGTTCTTATTATGTATATGTAAATCGTTGTTATACATATAATCCATACCTGCTGAATACACCCTTAAAGCAATTCTATAGGATTTTCTTGGCCTGGTGGATCTGTCAGTTAAAATGTAAGACGTCTTCCCGTTAACCCAAATCGTTTAACATTACTTTCTGTGTCTTGCACTATTTCGTGTCATCTGATGCCTTCTCCAAACTGGTGATTGGGAATAACATCTTCATGCCGATTCTCTTCCTGGTTTTCAATATTATTAACATTGGTACAATTCAACTAAGAGTCTATTATGCCATTGCAAATGTCAAAATTTTCTTGATTATTAACATCATCATTATTATAATTCACCGAAGAATCGATGATGTCATTAAAATTTTCAAAAAATAATCGAAATATTTTAGGATTCCATTATGCGCGTGCACACAGGCACACAAACACACTGTTCTATCGATGATCAATACATATATAATACTCGGTAGATGTGGACATGCTTTGGTTATGGAAATTTTTTAAGGGAATGAATATATATATATATATATATATATATATATATATATATATATATATATATATATTTGATAAGAATGAATTAATGGTCTGGAGTTATTCTTCTCTGGCCGCTTTAGTCGAAAGGAGTACTCAATCATTTTATAACCAATTAATTAAAAAGAAATGAAATATGTGAATGTACATTATAAATTATGTCTTTAATCAATTTTACAACTATATTATATATATTTTTTTGTTTTTCTATAAAATAATTAACATTTTTATAATCTCTATTTAACTTGTTTTAGTAAATGCAAAATTCAATAAAGAAATTCTTATGGCTATATTCACAAACTTAACATACTTATATAAACATAAAATGTCTAACTTAAGAGTATGATGCACCCCCATGAAAATATGCGAAAAAGTGTTATAGAAATCCGGTCATAACTTTGCAATTACTAAACTTGTGATAAACAAATAAATTGTAGTTTATAAAACAAGAATCAATCTACGTATGATTGGTACTAATTTATTACTTTTTGTTTTTATTAATTAAGTGATTCATAGAAGTAATTTTTCAAAAAATATTTCCAATTGGACCTAGATTGATCTTTAACTAACCCAAATTATGTATTATTTTCAGTTTTCATAATGTGATTATTATAATATGAACGGCTTCCCGAGACACTAATTCGCTAACTGATACTGTTAAAATGAATCATGCAGTGCTGCCCTCTACGCCTTACTGTTCAAATATATTAGAAATTAAGGAAAGATACGAATTTTTAAAATACAAGGATAGGTACATACTGATGGATTTACAGTATTTACATAAACCAACATCCCTTGAATATAGGTGACCTAGGTAGTCCCAGGCCTTAAAAATACCACTTTCCCTAATATTTCCAGGAATTCGTAGCGATAGCAGTCATTCAAAAAAGATTGTGCTTCAAAAAGAAAATATTGAAAACTTAACTCCTCTTGTCTCAGGACCTAGGTGAACATAAAAACTATGCTGATTATTTTTGCACTAGAAGGGATACTGATGATTGAAATTAAAACATTTTATATGGAACATTTATTAGCTTAGCCCGTTTCACATTTTTTTTAAAGTATTTCAAATGAAAATTTATAATAAAATGATAATAATTTGTTGTTATTTTTGAAAATAATTAAATAAAAAGATTGTCGCCAGAAATAGTCATCAAAAACATACCGCCACTTCTGTGTCGTCAAAGTACATATAGCACGTCTTGCATAGCCAATATAATAATCCATCACGTACGTTATTTGTATACATGAACGTAGGCGATAGGAACTTTGACTTCACACTCCGTGTCAGATCATGTGACTTTTTCGAAATATTACACAAATTTTAATTGGGCGCGAGCAGACACGTGACTCGAACGACCTTGAAGTGCTTGGATTGATTTGTGTGCGCTTGTTACTTTGACAAGACTTATTTTAATTTTGAACTGTTAATAAGTCATTATTTTTAATTTCATGCGTTTTACTGGCTAAAAGTTGTACAATAATAACATTTTAGCAGTTCTAAATCAAAATAAGTTAAAACAATGGTCTTGTCAAAGTGACATTGATCTCGTCAAAGTAACATGCGCACACAAATCTGTTGATTCCAAGCACCTCAAAGTCGCTCAAGTCACGCGCCCTATAATTAATTGCAAGATACATATTAGAAGCTATTTAGAAAATTTAGCAATTAAAAGGCTTATAAAATTTCTGAAAATAGCCTAATTGTCGATTCGAGTAGTGATGCAAGGATTACGATTAAGATTAATCGTAATCGCCGATTATGAGCATTTCACGGTTAATCGTAATCGCCGAATATTAAAAACGATTTTTTACGATTATTAAGATGTGCGCAGTTACAGTAACGTATTTGATCGCATGCGCAGATAATGGTGCAGCTGCTGCCTTACAACTCAGAACTCGGTAGTTCCCCGAAATATTCGTGTATGTAGCTTTACTGTATTTATTTTGAAAGAAGACTTTGTTTTTTTAAACATAATATTGTAGAAAATCTTTAAAATGTCGTTAAAAAGAAAAACGAGTGATGTTTGGGCGCACTTTGATAAAAAAAGAGGATGACATAAATAAAGTTTCGTGTAAATACTGCAACTGTGAAATATCCCGTGGTGGGAAAAATGCTGTTACAAAAGGTTATACGACTAGAAACATGTGGGCACATGTTAGAAGGTTTCATAATGACGAAATGTCTAAACAAAAGGCAAGTGCAAGTGACGTTGCAAATGTGACAACTCCTACGTCAGTGAAGAGGCAGGTAACCATACCAAAAATATTAGAAAAACATTGTTTTTATGATGAAAATGACAGCCGTGCATTAGAAATAACTAAACTTATAGCCGAAACAATTTGCCTCGGCATGGAGCCTTTAGACATAATTAACAAATCAGGATTTAAAAGATTAATTAATAAATTATGCCCTAGATATAAATTAGTTTCCAGAACTCACATGACCGAAACAGTTCTTCCAAACATGTATGAACGGGTTAAAAAAATAATAAAAACACAGCTCCACGAAATTCCATACTTGTCTGTAACAACTGATTTGTGGACTAGCGATAACTCCTCACAGCTCAATGATTTCATCAGCATCACAGTACATGGCGTAAATAAAGACTTCATATCGAAATCTTTTAATTTCAGTTTTTCCATTCGAAGGCGATCATCACACTGCAGAAAACATAGCTCATAATATGCACATGGTTTTTATGAAGTGGGATATTTTGGATAAACTGCTAGTAATAATTACAGACAACGCAAGTAATATGAAAAAAGCTGTTCAAGAACTTGGGCTGAATTTGGAACAGATATCTTGCACGGCGCATACCTTCCAGCTTGCTCTAAAGGATGGCTTACTAAATCATGAAATAATAAAAGAAGTTGTCGATACATCTAGAAAAATAATCACTCACTTTAATCATTCGACAGTCGCATTGAAAGAACTTATTAAAGCCCAAAAAGAATTTAATATCCCACAGCACGTACTTATTCAAGATGTGGAGACTAGATGGGATTCAACTTTCCAAATGTTAAATAGATTATACGAGCAACGTGTTGCCATTCAAGCTATACTTCCACAGCTCAAGTGTGAGTACGAACTAAATACTCGACAATGGGTTTTGATACAGCAAGTCATTAAAATATTATCCAATTTCGAAGAAGTAACAAAGAATTTAAGTAAAGATTGCACTACATTATCTCAAGTAATTCTGCTTGTCAATAGTGTTACAAAATTTCTGGAAAATACGGAAATTGACGATGATCTTCACCTTCTCTACTATAGAATATAATGACACCTTCGTACTTGCTACAGCATTGGATCCTAGATATAAAAACAGATTATTTCGTTTATCCCCAACCTCTGAAAAGGTACGAACACTATTGTATAATAATATTGCCAATGCCAATACAAACATCAACCAGAGTATGCAAGTTACAGAACCACAATCATCAACAAGAGCAAGTAGTATTTGGGATATTTGCAGTGAAATAATGGAAGAAGCAACAATGGATGAACCTTTGTCCAATCTTCAGGGTAAGTAAAAAATATTGTGTGGCAGTTTTCTCTACTAAATTTCGTATACTGTTTCAAGGAAATACCGAAAAAGATGAAGTGGACACATATCTTCGGATTTTAAATTTAAAACAAACAGAAACAGAAAACGCCATTCTGTACTGGAAAGAAAACACAACATTCCCTCGTTTAAGATGTCTATCACAGAAATATTTTTTATTGAAGGCTTCATCTATCCCATCAGAGAGATTGTTTTCGACTGCTGGCCTCATACAAACAAATAAGAGGAACAGGTTGTGTCCAACCAACCTGCAGTTATTATGTTTCCTAAATAAAAATTTGCCAATGGTTAATTTTGATTATTAGATATAAATTAAAATTATATCGATATTTAAACACACATTCAACTTTGCTATGTTATTTACTTAATGAACCAGACTTTTTTTGTATTTTATACTAAGTAATAAATAATAAAATTATTTTACTATAAATTATTGATTTTTCTTGTAATACTTTTATTTTAACCTATTTGTACTAAATAATCTTAATCGTAATCGGCGATTATCAAAATTGATAATCGTAATCGTAAAAGGAAGAATCGTTGCATCACTAGATTCGAGGTTGAAAAATAAAAAAATAATTATGAATTTTAATTCTTTCTTTGTTGGATATGCCATCGTTTCTTTCTTTAGATATTTATAAATTATTTTAGACATAAACAAAATATATAAGTACCTAATTAAAAACAATTTATCTATATGTATAAACAACTGAAAAAATAAGTTATACGAGTACATAATTACAGAAAAACTATATCTACAACCAGTGAGATGCGATTCAGTTCCAGTGTTTTAAAGAAAGTTTCCGAAAAGTATCAAACTAGTACACGTTTGTTGTGTTGGCGTAATTTTCTTAACCAAGAGCCCCCACTCCTCTTTACCCGACCCCGCGTAGCACCACTATCAGTAAGGGTGCATCATACACTTAAATCTACATCCTGTAACATTTTTACATAAATATTATTAAAATTTTTATATTTTATTCAATAATTTTTAATAATATTTTTGTCACTAGGTATTACTTTAATTGTCTCTATATTTAATTTAAAACTATAAAGTTATTAAAACCTAACCTATACTACTATATTGTATTTCACCTTATAATCTACAACATCTATATTATAATACTTATGACTAATATTGTTTATAATATTTGCGAAAGAATGAAAGTTATTTATATCGAAACGTCACTATATAGCCGCGCTATAATGTTAAAAGTATTCTCGCAAACACCTATCGCTATGTATCTTTTCAATGAGGTATCAAAGGAAACATTTGGCAGTCTAGCAAACGATCCCAATTGTCTCGAAAATTGCGATTAATCGGTAAAATGTAGAACACCATATCTGCGGACCCCGTCAACACTGCCAGGTCATCGTCCACAACGAAGTCATCTTTGAAGTGGATTTCAGGCTCTTTTATTTGACTCTCATCCTCGAAGTCTTCCGTCCATCTTCGTGCAAATTCCTCAAACTTCGTAAATGATGGTGATGGTGGTTGGGGTTTCAGATGGTGATCCGTAGTCAGCTCCTGGTGATGCATCTGGACGAGCCGATTCTTCGTCTTCTGAGAATAAAATTACAAGGATGTCTCCGAGGAAATCCGCGGTTTCTTCAGCACCTGAGAAGAAGACGACTCACGCCTCCTTTTTCTCTACCTACTTACCTCGAGGTGGGGTACATCCAAAGACGTTTCCGTTGATAAATCCCATGACCTGTTGTCGGCTCCTGGATTGACCAGGAGCGGAGATACGTCGGACGCCATCACCATCGGTTGTTCTGGATCAACCTCAGGGTGGGGTACATCCAAACACGTTTCTACTGATGGACCCCGTGACCGCAGATTATGGCGAAAAAATGTATGTTTAAACAACGAAAAAGATTAAATTAATGTTAACTTACCACTTGGGATGCAGAAACAGGAACTTTTCAGTCTTCAAAATTCATAATTGTCGCGTTGAACTATTACCTAGGTAAGAGCAATACTGAATAATAATTTATTTTCCAGCTATATATATATATATATATATATATATATATATATATATATATATATATATATATATATATAGAACGTGTAAATATAGATGATATGTTATTTATAACAATTTTTCTGCAAAATATTTTCTTCGGGTATAATATAATATCTACTTAGCAAACAGATAACATTAAGCACTCTACTTATTAGAGTTTTTTGTGATTCATAATGATTTTATACAAAAATATTTGTCCCGGATATTATTTCTATTTTTAAACAAGTGACAAACAACTTAAACCCGCACAACCTATTATCTTATTTGAAAATACGCAAATAGTTTTATCAAAATATTTTGAACACAGAAGACATAAAAAATTTATTTATTTATTTCTGACAAATATATTTCGGGAAGTTTCTGAAAAGTAAGTTTATTTTAATATAAAGGAGATAGTGTATTATTCATTTATTTTGCAAGTCATGACAATGTCTGTATTTAAAGTATATAGATATGATATATTAATGATTAGTTAAGGTTTGTTATTTTCCGTCATGTGTATTTAGAATAAGAGATTACAATATATCATTGCAATGAAAATTGTATTTCAGAATATAATATTATCATTGTTAACGCAATTACATAAGGGTTTGTCATGGTCGTTAAATACTACATAATATTTAAAAAAAAATCGTTGTATTCCAAATAATTTTATTTTCAAAATAATATATCTATAGTAAATATTTTTGAAAAATACCTGTACGTTCCAAACATAAGATAAAGTGTGTCACTTTTGAAAAATAAACTTATTTTGAACAAAGATTTACAGAAATCCGCAAAATAATTGTCAGATATAATATCTAATATTCAACTGCCGTGTGAAACACTTATAAACATAATATTTTTGTTCATTTATTTACACATATATAAAATATACAATTAACAGAGGACACAACTTGTAATAACGTACATACATTAATTGTCTGATATAATATCTATTTTACAAACAAATCTTAGTTCAACTTATTTTTGAAAATGACTAACACTTAACTAATTATTAATATATCATATCTACATACTTTAAATACAGACATTGTCGGGATTTACAAAATAAATATATAATACTTCTAATTGCTTAAACATTTGATATATTTTGTTTATTACAAACATAATCCCTCTTATATAAAATAAACTTACTTACTTACTGATTAAACTTGTCACTTTGTTTATAAATAAACAAAAACACCCTATCTCCAATAAACAAAAAAAACCTTATCTGTTATCATTGTTTACAAGAATAAACAAAAACATTTTATCTCTTGATAATGAGGCGCCGATGCAACCTTTAATCGGTACGCCAGAGCTATCTTACCCACTACTTACGTGTTTTGCTAGAAATGCACAGTGACATTTAATCACTTCAGATATTTTTACAGAATACAAATCTCTTACTTTAAAGATTTTCAAATTTAAAATCGACAATAATAGGTAATTCAATAAATACATAATAATAATAATAATAATAATAATAATAATAATAATAATAATAATAATAATAATAATAATAATAATAATAATAATAATAATAATAATAATAATAATAATAATAATAATAATAATAATAATAATAATAATAATAATAATAATAATAATAATAATAATAATAATAATAATAATAATATTCTTACCAGTATGGTAGTATGTAGAGGAAATAAATTCTGATGTTGGGATACAGAACAATGAGTTTCTAAAATATTGTAATGGTTTCGAAATAAAACTGTTCGTGGTCGTTTGGTGATGGATTTATTGATGGCTTGAGTACAATTGTGTGCTAGTGTAATGGGCTCGAGGACGAACTGTGACTGTAGGTTTTTAAAAATACGATCGACGAGTAAGTTAATAAAATATATTTTATTTCGTAGTAAAATAATAGATGTAATAATAACAACGATGATAATATAATAATATTACTGAATTGAGTTAGACTACCGTGGACAGAATTGGATTGTACTCTGGACTGAGTTGGACTGCACTCTGAACTGCCTGATGATGGAGTATATATTACGAATTTTATTAATTACGCTAACATGAAACAAAGAAATGGTCAGTTCGCAGACATCAACTAATAGTGATGTAATGGGTCGACAAAATAATACACTTTTGTGGTTAAAAATACTATTTATTAATAATAAACAGAGTGACGTGAAGTTTGAGATTTTGACTATGAATCTAGGATCGACTGCCTGACTGATGTGGGACTAGGATATATATATATATATATATATATATATATATATATATATATATGTGTGTGTGTGGATAAGGGTAGTTATCTTATTTGGGTATAAGTCACGCGTTAACAAAATGACTCAGAGCTGGCTAGTATGAAAGGTCGGTTACATGAGAAAACTAACAATGGAATTATAAGGATGGACTTTGGGAAAAACAAGATACTACATTAAATAGTGAGAATAGCAGTAAACACAAGAATAGGATAACATCATACAAACATTATAGAAATACAATAATACAATTTAAATCAAAATTCTAATATGGGTAGGTACATTACACCTCCCCTCTTAAAGAAAAGGATAGCCTCAAGGATTTTCTTTTAATTTAGCGATTCTAGTACTTCTTCGGGGAGGCTTTTCAATTTCGTCGTCGCTATGATTATCTCTGTTACTTAATTCGATATTGGTTTTAACTGGATGAACCTTATTGGAATTTTTAAATATATTCAAAGAAACAATTAGAAATTTCGTGACAACATGTATTGGTATTTTTAAAGAATCTTCTTTTAATTTTTTGAAAAAAATTATATATACAATAAAGGCTAAGAATTTTAAGTAAGGTACAATACAAATACATAAAATAGTTGTTATTAGTAACTGGAAAAAATCGAATCTTGAGGTATATTTAATTCTTTGGTCCTTCTTTCTATTTCCTTTAACTTATAACTAGCTATTTCTAAATTATTTAAATTAATATTTGTGTGTATATCCACCATTTGTGGAATTGTTACATTTGGTTTTTTATTTTTCAAACATTCGTCTTGACTAATGGCAAAATTTAGAATTATTGATAAATGGGAACTCTCTTTAAATATAGAGAATGATGACAGTACAGTAGTACTGGTGTACCCACGACAAAATTTATCCATGGTGAGTATCCCTGTTTTAGCAATCGAAATATCAAAAGGTGCAACGTTTTCGCAAATAATTGTTAAAGAAGTTAATTTGGGAGAAACGTAAATCCAACTGTTACTATTATGTAATCTATGCCATATTTCGTTGTTCGTTAGAAACATGCGAGTATCACAATTTCCTGGGATTCTAGAAGAAGTTTGCAATAGTTCTGTTTCACAAATAGGTTTAACATGTACTGAGTACATAGGTGATTCCAAACGACATACTAGTTTTAATTCATTAAATTTTCTACATTTACTAAAATCGGATATAGCAGTATATTGTAATTTGTTCTCAGAAAGTGCAATCATTTTAATAGAAGGTTGTATAAAAAGATAAGATTGGTTACTTGTTAGAATAGGTAAAGGAATAAGATTATAAATGTCGAATGTATTAATATCGAGTAAGGGATTTAAAAGTACAAATATCAGTCTATTGTTAAAACGAAAATCTTAAATTTCCATTACTTGAACGAGTGCGTTGAAATTGCGCGTTTCTAAAAAAGTTACGTAGCTCGTAGATAGGGGTAAGTATGGTAAGGTATTTTGTAATTCTTTAATTAATTGTTTAGAACCTAAAATTATAGGGTGAAGAATACTATTCTGAGCTAATAAAATTGCAGTCATATAATCGCTTAATTCTCTCTCGACTTCAGTGAACATAATTGTTAATAACGGGATGTGTTCGTCTGTTTCTTGTTTTCACTCTACTTCAAACAACTTTGTGTTTATTTGTTTGGCTAATTGTTAGAATTTAATAATGGCGTATTTTCTTGCAATTTGGAAAGCGAGGTATTAAAATTTGAGATAGCTGACTTTACTACTTGCGTTTGTTCGTTTAATCATTTGATTTGTTCTTTTTCATCATGTGATAAAGATTCAATGGCTTTGTTATAATATTCACCATCGTTATGATCTAGGTTTCCAAAAATTAGTTTGAAAATAGAACCTAATCCGTCGATTAACCCACGTTTTGTTCTGTGGTTTCCAATAATTTCGTTAAAATGTTCAAATTTACGGTTACGTGTTTTTACAATAGTATTTTCGATTAAATAAATTTTTTGTCCGAAAGCAAAAATATCGACGTGTACAATTACTTTCCAAATATTCTCATAATAATTTAATTTAGTTATATGATCGTAGTAAATTCCTGGAGATTGCTTTAATTCGATATGGTTGAAAAAGTGCTCTCCTGATACGAGGCTGACTAACCTAAAACAATGTCGTTTTAGTCTGTTATAATGAACGCGCACATGTTTATTTTTTATTTTGATTGTGCAATTGACCTGTATACTTCTTAGAATATTTTTTCGTAGTTTCCTTCTTTACTTGGTTATTTTCTAAATACACCAAATCTCCTACTTTATAATTTATATCTTTGGGTTTTGTTATATATTTTACCTAAAATAACAGACTCAAAATTGTGACACGTTTATTTAATTCAAGCATTTTTTATATCTCTATAACATTTCATATATTTTATTTACATTTATGTAACAACTTGATTTTTACAGAGAATACTGTTATAAGTAACTTGATTATATAATTTTAAATACATAACAGTTCCTCCCCTTTTCAAAAAAGGAAACAACAATATAAGAAGAAAATAATATAAGAACAACGAATCTAAACAGGCGGTGTTGAAGTAAACTTGTCTTGAGGTAGTGAAGCACACTCGTCTTGAGGAAGAAGTGAAGCACACTCGTCTTGAGGTAGTGATGAAATTTCGTCTGAATCTTCATCAGCATTATTCAAATCACTACTGGATTCTGTAGAATTTTGATCTGATGCATGGCGATCTCGCAGTTGATCAATGTGACGACGTTCAGTTTTGCCATCCATTGTACCTGTAACATAAGAAGTTGGACCAGTCACCTCCTTAATAACACCGGGTATCCATTTATTTCCACTTCGATAGTTTCTTATGTAAACTTTATCTCCCACGTTGAAAGATCTTAATTTTCTTGATGTCGACATTGTTAATTTTCTTGTTATATGATCTGGATGAATTTTATCTAAAATGCTTCTTAATTTTCTTCCAAACATTAACTCAGCAGGAGATTTTCCAGTAGAATTTGAGGGAGTAATGTGTTGCTTAAACAAAAATCTGGATAATTTTAATTTAATATCACCTTCTGTTAACGATAATAAAGATTTTTTCGTAGTTTGCACCATAATTTCCGCTTGACCATTACTTGATGGATGAAATGGTGCAGATGTATAATATTTAATTCCATTTAAATTGTAGAAATGTTTAATTTCTTCAGAAATGAATGCAGTACCATTATCTGAAATAATTTCGTCGGGAATTCCAAATGTCGCAAATAATCTTTTTAATATTTTGATTACTTTAGCAGATGACATGCTATTTATTTTTTCAACTTCTAGCCATTTAGTTTCAGCATCTACAACAATTAAAAATGTATTGCCTTTAAAAGGACCTGCAAAATCCAATTGAAGTCTTCTCCATGGGCTTTTAATAGTTTCAATAATTTGTCTTGGTGCTTTAATTGGATTATTTCTCGTTTGCTGACAATTTGTGCATTTTTTAACGCATTCCTCGATATGTTTATCTAGATTCGGCCACCATAAGTAACTCCTTGCAACTGATTTCATAGCAACAATACCAGGATGATTAGCATGTAGTAACTTAAGAATTTCATTTCTTGCAACTTCTGGTATTATAACTCTACTTCCCAATAATACACAATCATTTTGCACAGAAAGTTCATTTCTTCGCCTGAAATATAGAATAAATTTATCTTCAATTTTACCTTCTGGCCATCCGTGTAGTAGCCAATGATGTACACGATTTAAAACTGCATCCTTTCTGGTAAGTTTCATAATATCTTTGGCTTGAATTGGAATTTTATATACAGTTTCCAATAACAAAATATCACCTGGAGGATATGGTTCATCCACATTACCTTGTAATGGTAAACGACTTAAACAATCTGCATTTCAATTCTGTAATCCAGGTCCGTATTCTAAATCATATGAGTAACTAGACAATAATAAACACCATCTTAGCATTCTGGGAGACAAAATTTGTGGAATTGGTTTCTCAGTATTAAAAATTGATAGTAAAGGTTTATGATCAGTAATTATTGTAAAAGATCTGCCTGAAAAATATTGATAAAAATGCTTCACAGCATAGATGATTGATAAAGCTTCTTTATCAATTTGAGCATATTTGCGCTCAGCATTGCCTAAAGTTCTAGAAGCGTAAACAATAGGAGATTCCTTACCATTTTCTTCACGATGTGCTAGGACTGCGCCTATTCCATAAGGTGATGCATCGCAGGATAAAATTAACTTTTTATTTTCATCATATTTTGTCAATACGGCATCTGATTTTAATAAAAAATTTAATTTGTCAAACTCCAGTTCATGTTGTTTACTCCATTTCCATGGTTCCTTATTATCAAGTAACCTGTGTAAAATTTCAGCTTCACTGGCTTTATTTTTCAAAAATTTATTATAAAAATTTATCATTCCTAAAAACGATTGCAATTCTTGTTTATTTTTAGGAGCGGGTGCATTGTGTATTGCTTTAATTTTATTTTCTGAAGGATGTAAACCTGTTTCATTAATTTTATGACCTAAAAATTCTATTTCCGTGACACAAAATTGACATTTTTCCTTTTTAACTGACAAATTCACGTCATTTAAACGAGATAAAACTTGATGTAATCCATTTAAATGTTCATCTTCATTTTTACCGGAAATTATAATGTCATCGAAATATGCAGCTACCCCAGTCAATCCACTAAGTAATTGATCCATACATTTTTGAAAAATACCTGGAGCTACTGATATTCCAAAAGGCATACGTTTAACTTTATATAATCCTTTGTGAGTGTTTATTGTCAAAATTTCTGATGAGTATTCATCAACAGATATTTGTTGATAAGCTTGTGTCAAGTCTAATTTAGTAAAAATCTTACCTCCACATACTTCATTTAATACCTCGCTGACTTTAGGTAAAGGATACGTATTTTTCTTCACTGATGCATTCACAGTAAACCGATAATCACCACAAAGCCTTATATCACCATTTGCTTTTCTGACAACTACGACTGGTGTTGCCCATTCTGAATATTGTACATGTTCTAAAATACCTTGTTTAACTAATTTATCAATTTCATCTTCTACATTTGGTTTTAATGCATATGGTACAGGCCTATATTTGAAAAAATTTGGTGAAATGCTTTCCTTTAATTGAATATGAACGGCATTTTTAAGAAATTGCCCCATTTTATTAGAAAACACATTTTTGTATTTATTAAATATAGCTGATAAATTATAAGATTGCACATTATTGATACCTTCAATATTGGTGTATAAATGATCAAACCAATCACGGCCTAGTAAACTTGTACCTTTTCCTGAAATTACTATTATTGGTAAATTCTTCTGCAATCCCTTATATTTAACGTTTACATTAGCAGTTCCTAAAACTGTTAGTTTCTGTTTCGTCCAAGTCTGCAACAAAATTTTATCATTATTTAGTAAACCAGGTTTCCTGTCACCCATTTTCAACCACGTTTCTTCACTTATTAAACTGCACGCCGAACCAGAATCAACTTCCATTAAAACTTCAATACCGTTGATGTCTACCGTCGTACTAATTTTATTATTCAAAATATGGTTGACATTGACATTATTCAATTCAAAAACTTGATTTATCTGATTTTCCTCATCGTTGTTTAAATTGTGACATTTATTGATTTGTTTTTTATAACTTACTTTACCTTGATTTCTATTATTACTAAATTTCTTTTTAATAATACATGCCCTCTCTATATGACCAATCTTTTTACAAAAATTACATTTTGCTCCTTTAAAATTACATGAATCTGAATGATGTGAACCAGAACATCGAATGCATGGTTTAAGAAATGGTTTATTTAATGATTTCTTAATTTGTAAAATATTTTCCTTAATACTTATCTGATGTTCCCTCAAATTCTGCACATTCTTCATCGCAGTTTCAGAGGCCAAAGCTATATCCAATGTCCGTTTTAATGTTAAATTTGGTTCCGAAAATAATTTCTTTTGAAGATTTTCGTCATAAACGCCACAAACAATTCGGTCGCGTAACATATTATCCAATTCCCGAAAATTGCAATATTCACTTAATATCCGAAGATCTGCAACAAAGTCAACTATAGATTCATCCTTTCTCTGAAACCTTTTATTAAAATTAAATCGTTGAATTATTTCATTTGGAGCTGGATCAGAATGGGACGATAATTTATCTATAATTTCTTTAAATTTTAAATCTCTTGGTGTTTTTGGTGTTGCTAAAGATCTCACTACATCGTATGTAGCTTCACCAACACAGTGTAAAAATATTGCTTGCTTCTTTGTATCGTCAGTTATATCATTTGCTTCAAAAAAGAATTCCATTCTCTCTTGATAACTTTTCCATGAAGATCCAATTATGTATAAACTTAATGTTCCGAAACTTGTATTTTCTTTCATTTTAAATAATATATTTGCCTGTTTAATAATATTAGCTATATAGGTTTATCCTCGTCGCCAGAAAATCTGTTATATATTTTACTTAAAATTACAGACTCAAAATTGTGACACGTTTATTTAATTCAAGCATTTTTTATATCTCTATAACATTTCATATATTTTATTTACATTTATGTAACAACTTGATTTTTACAGAGAATACTGTTATAAGTAACTTGATTATATAATTTTAAATACATAACAGTTTTCTTATCGTAATATTTTTTGTTAGTGTTTTTGGAATCAATAATATTATTTTTGGCTATTTCGTGTGATTTTTGAAGTATATTTGAATTCTACGTCTTTTGTAATTGAAGTTGGAAGTTCAGGTTTATTACCGAATATTAATTCATGCGGTGAGTATTTTGTGGAAGTGTAAGGTGTTGTATTATAAGAGAACATGGCAAAATCAAGCCATGAGTCCCAAATGTTTGATATAATTTTACATAATGAGAAAGGTATTCGGATAAAGTGTGATGTGATCTTTCGAGAGCGCCATTCGTTTCGGGATGATATGCCGTTGTATTTAATTTTTTAATCTTAAATAATTTTGAAACATCGTTTAAAAGGTTGAACATGAAATCTATACCTTGATCGGTAAGGATTGATTTTGGTATGCCAAATTTACAAATAAAATTTTGAACGATTATTTTTGCTACGGTTTCTGCGTCATGTCGCGGAACTGCGAAGGCTTAGGAATATTTTGTTAAATCGTCTTGTAACGTTAATATATATATATATATATATATATATATATATATATATATATATATATATATATATATATATATATATATATATATATATATATATTCATTACCGTTTTCTGTACGCGGTAATTTACCTACAATATCGAGACTATTTTTTTAAAATGGTTTAGTAGCGGTTGTTGTAATTTCGATTGGTTTCTTAGATTTATTCCGAACTAATTTATTTTCTTGGCAAGAACTACATGTTTTAATGAAATTAGCAATATATTTTTATGTTGGGCCAACGATATATTTCTCTTATTCTTTAATATGTTCTATGGAATCCTGAATGTCCCGATGATGGATTTGAATGAAATTCTACAAGTACTTTCTTGATTTGGTCGGTGGTTAAGTTTATTATATTATTGTGATATATATTTATGATAATATTTGTATTTTTAAATATGTACCTAATCATTGATCGAATTTTGTGCCATTTTAAATCATTGTTATGACTTTGGGAATTTATATTTGGAATATTTATTACAGATGTTATTTTTTATTAGAAGGTTTTTGAGATTTAAAATAGAATGGAAAATATCTTCGTATGAGGGTTGATCCCAATAACATTTTTTTGTGAAAATATAAATAATTATTTCATCAGAATAAAAGAAATGTTTAGTTTCGAATAATTCAGGGTTTTGTGGTGAATCTAAGTGATTGTATTTTTCGTTTACATCTGTTAATAGTGTGTTTGAATTACCTAGATCACATAAAATAAAAATAGCTTTGTTACCTTTAATAGTTTTAATGTCTCCGTCGAATTCATTTAGAATATTATAATTCAGAATAGAAGTCTTAAGACAATTTAGGAAGTCGGAGTATGTTTCGGTATTATTACTAGATTTGAATATTGAACAGTTGTTATCATTGTTAATTTCTAATTTAATAGGACTAAGCGAATCAGCATTTGAATTTAATCTAACTGGTTTATATGTGATTTGATAATCATATTCTTCAATTTTTAATCGCCAACGAACTAATCGTGATCCAGGATCTTTTACGTTAACAACCGTGTCAAGGGTCGATGATCCGTAAATATGTTGAATTTCCTACCATAGAGGTAAGGCCTAAAATGATTAATTGACCAAACGATCGCGAGTAGTTCTTTTTCGATAGTGGAGTAGTTAGATTCTGCTCGATTTAAGGTACGGCTTGCATATGCGATTGGTAGATCTTGGAAAATAAGACCTTGTGATAGGACTGCTCTGATAGCAAAATTACTTGCGTCGGTGGTAAGATTAAAGGGTTGAGTGAAATCTGGGTAGTGAAGGATTGGTTCTGATATTAATGTTGATTTTAATAATTCGAAAGCTTTTTGTTGTGTGCTTGTCCAAAGGAATGGTTCGTCTTTCCGCAATAATTTTGTGAGAGGTTGGGTGATTTTGCTAAAGTTATTTATGAAACGTCTATAGTAACCAGCTAACCCGGAAAACTTTTTATATCCTTAGTATTCTGTGGAATTGGAAATTTCTCTACGGCTTTGATTTTGTTATCGTCCGGTTTGACATCTTCAGATGTGAAATGATGTCCTAAATATATGACTGTCTGGTTGTAATTTGAAATTATTTTCTGCTAATTTAGAAAAGATTGATTTTAATTTCTAACAATGATTATTGAGGATATCTGAGTAAGTAACAATATCTTCAAGATATACAAAACATGCGGAACCCTGTAAACCAGTTAAAATAGTGTCCATGAGACGCTGGAATCGCGCTGGTGCGGTGTTTAATCCAAAAGGCATTCTATTGAACTCGTAATGGCCTGAAGGTACAGTGAATGCAGTTTTTGGTATATATTTTTCTTCTATTGGAATTTGGTGAAATCCGGCTGCAAGGTCGAGTGTTGAAATAGTTATTTATGTAACAAGTGTGTAAAGTAGTACTTTTTTGGTCGAGTGCGATGTTTTACACATGAGGCGCAGCCGAATGCGGAAATTGTAGCACGTGTTGCATACAACATTTTTCCTACAACCAAAATGGTATTGATGTTTCTCATAATACTGAATGTACAGGCATCCAGCAGTTTCAAATACTGTTAGTACTCTTTCTCTTAATACTGTACAAAATGCAACTTAAACACTTGGAACAATCTCAGACAGACGATGATTAGTCTTTTATAATGTACAAATTACATATTTAATATTAATATTAAAAATTAGGGTAGCTTAGTATACTTGTCAAAAAAATGATAATGTTTTTAAAAATTAGATCAGTACTCAATGTGTTAAAAAAATATTAGATTTGTTTCATTTACAGTGTATATTCATATTTCTTTATAAATTTTATTACTTTTATTATTATATACTACCTAATTATATACTTGACACATAAATTAACCGAATTTTAATGTTGCCTAGCAACGCTTATTTACTTTTCACACTGTAATGAGTGCGTGAAAAGTACTTTTCACGCACGGTTGTAGGAAAAATATTTTGAATGACCTAACTGGTCGAGAATATCGTTTATGTTTGGCAAGGGGTATGAATCTCCGATACTGATCTCCTTGAGTTTACGATAATCTATAACTAGTCGCCATTTTTTTTACCGGATGCATCATGCTTCTTTGGAACGACCCAAACGGGAAAATTCCATGGAGAGGTAGAAGGACGGATAATATTTTCGTCTAACATTTTTTTTCTTTGATTATTTACTTCCTCTTTATGAATTTCTGGAAATCTGTAGGTTTTGGATTGGAGTGAGTAGGAATTTGATGGCTTATCGCATTTGTATGAGTTAACTCGTCGTCCGGTAAATGAAATATGTGATTATATTCGATGCAAGTTTCTAGAATTTGGTTACGTTCCTCTTCGTTTAAAAGTTCTAAGCGTAATGATTCTTTTAATAATTTTAATCTACTGGAATTACAATTAATATGTTTCTTATAATTATTGGTTGATATGGAATTTATTTTGTGATTGTCTTCTACTTGTTCGATTTCAACTTTTACTTTAGAGATTTTGATTTTTTAATCTGTTGTATTGAGTACAGACGTAATGCCAAATTTATCACGGACTTTAATAAAGCTAGGACATAACAAGACGCCATCAAGGATTTTGGTAAGAGGAATAATTCCTTCAGAGATTTCGGGGTTAGATATTTCAACAACAATGATTTGCTCGGATCTTGGTTCGATTGATATAGGATAAGCAGGAGTTAGTGGAGATTTAGAATCATTATCTGAATTGGTATTAGTAGCATTAGAGTTTTCATTTTGTAAAATGTTTTCTATATGATTTAGGGAAATAGCAGAATTGTGAATATGCAATAAATTGTTCTCATAATCAATGTGACAGATATTCTCTTTCAAAAAATCGTTACCGAAAATTCCATCGAATTGTATTGGAAAATCGTCTCTAACTACATGGAATGTATGAGTGTTTGTTCTATTTCCAACTAAAATATTCAGATGTAGATAACCGAGAGTTTGAACAGAATTTGGATTAGCGTTATCAATACCGTGAAGAATTAATTTTTTATCTTCGTTAATAAGAGTATTTCCATTTAATTTTGAAATTTTAATTAAAGAAACGTCCGCGCCTGTTTCTAGCAAGAATGAATTTTGTAGGTTTTTTGATTCGCTAAATGATATATTGATATATGTTGTGACAGCTAAATTATTTATTATGACTATTCGGCCTGAATGTAGTTTGCAGTCCGTTGAGTGGTCGACGCAACTGGACTTTGCGAGTTTAAAGAATTGGAAGAGGTTGGAGAATTAGAACTAATATTATTTCGTCTTTGATTATTATATTGTCGTTTTCGACATTCTGAAATTACGTGCCCAAGATTTTTACAATAATTACACTGCTTAGGAATATCGAAATTTTGATTTCTATGCGGAAAATTTTGATTTTGGTTTGGACTTGAATTTCTATTTGAAGGATATTTATTAAATTGGCTAGTTGATGGATAGTTTGGTCTTGAATTATTCGGTTGTCTAAAGTGTCGAATGTTTGACTCGTTTCTTGGTTTGTTTTTAGAATAACAGTTAAAACTACTATGTCCCTGTTTATTGCAGTAATTACAATGCTTAATGTTAGAATTATTAATAGTCTGAAATTTTTGAATTTCGAATTTTGATATAAGTTCTCGTTCTTCGTTTATTGCGATTGCGATAGCTTCTTCTAGAGATTCAGGTTTTTGTGCGTTTACAAGTATAAAATCTTTGTTTAATCCAGAAATAAATGCATTTAAAGCTTGGGTTTTTAAAAGATAGACGCACGCTTGTCGCCATTCGTGAGATAAATCGTTATCTAAAGTATTCAATAATTTAACGTAACATTTTTCGATACGATTTCCATAAGGAAGAACGTTTTCCTTGAGATTTTGTTTGCCTGAATTTAATTCTAACCGCCATTGACCACCCGTTCGTCTGTCCGAATAAGAATCTAACAGGTGTTTTTTTAAATCTACCCATGAATTAAAATTTCTGTTTTTGATTAAGAGTCTGGCATTGTCAGTTAATTTAGGTTTAATAAATTTATTTGTATCTGATACGAGAGCGTATGCTTCGTCACAGTTATCAACAAACTCGAATAATTTTGATTTATTATTACCATCGAAATTTATTAACATACTTCTAGCAATTTCTAAACTTATAAAAGATGTTGAAGTGGTATCAGGCATTTTGAAATTAGTTTTGACGAATGTTAGGAGTATTTATGAAATATAGAAATTAAAGTAATATTACTAAGTTTACTGAATTTTTGAGTTGGAAACACTGGCACTTGTTTATTTGGAATTGGTTTTGTTGTACTCACAGAAATAGTATTAACATGAACACAGTGAATGAAGACCCACGACGTTGTTGAACTGCAACTCGCTGGACCTGATGAACGATTGGACTGGAGTTCGATCGTTACCTGCTGGACTGGTTGGCTGGATCTGGGTGGACTGCGATGTTGTCGAAGATGAGCCTGATGGATTGGTTGGCTGGATCTGGATGGACTCCGATGTTGTCGAAGATGAACCTGATGGATTTGGATGAGATCCGGAACCACTACCTCGAACGCGATATGATGCAGACAACTTGTTGGATCCCTCTCGACGGTTAAAGACTAAAGGCACCGGTTTAAATTTATGAATTTAATTACCGTTATTTCGAAAACTATCGCACTTCTGACACCAAAATTATGTAATGGGTAGACAAAATAATACACTTTTGTGATTAAATACTATTTATTAATAATAAAAAGAGTGACGTGAAGTTTGAGATTTGGACTATGAATCTAGGATCGACTATATATATATATATATATATATATATATATATATATATATATATATATATATATATATATATATATATATTATATATATGTGTGTGGATAAGAGTAGTTATCTTATTTGGGTATTAGTCACGCGTTAACAAAATGACTCAGAGCTGGTTAGTATGAAAGATCGGTTACATGAGAAAACTAACAATGGAATTATAAGGATGGACTTTGGAAAAACAAGATAATACATTAAATATTGAGAATAGCAGTAAACACAAGAATAAGATAACATCATACAAACATGATAGAAATACAATAATACAATTTCAATCAAAATACGATACAATATTATAATAACTTAATAATTAATTAATTTTCTAATATGGGTTGGCACATTACAATATAATTTTTTAGATAGTCTGTTAGAGTAGAATTAAAGTGTTCTTGCGCGGCATTTGTTTGCGGATGACAAGCTTTACATTTGAGTGTCTTAATTTGGAGCATTTTACTAAAGTCATTAAATAAATTTGATAAAAAGTCTGGTCCTTGGTCGGTAAGAATATAATATGAATCTAAAAATACATTTTACTTTTGCAAACCTTAACTTGTCAAAACCTATTCCGAAACGGGGTAAAGATATACTTTTTATTTTAAATTTTATCAACAAGTTTTTTAATTTGTTAAGTTATTATATAACATTTCATAACCTATTTTATCCCAATGAAATTGTTTGGTTACAAGATAGAAGAAGTATCTATTCAAGTCTTTAATATGTTTGATGTCACCTAGTTAAATAGTTTCTTCAGTTAATTGTTATATATAATTCAATTTTGTTTTTAAGTCGAGTTGTAATTTTTCGTTAAATTCCATATCTTTTGATATGTAAATAGCGATATTATCATTGCTGTTTAAGAAATGATCATTTGACTCTTCAAGGTTGTTATTTGAGATTACAATTGAATTTTGTTTCTTTAATAATTCATTATATGAGGTATCGTCAGGGTTGTTAATTGTATTAACAAATGTTTCGATAATTTCTGGACGCATACGAATTAAAGAGTCAGCATTCTGATTTCGCTTTCCTTCGCAATATTTAATTTCATACTCATATTCTTCGAGAGTTAATTTCCATCGCAACAATTTTTTATTGCTTGTTTCAGTGATATTGAATAACCATTAAAGTGGTTTATGATCGGTTAAAATTATAAATTTTCTTCCATAGAGGTATGGTGTATAATGTTTCACAGCCCATACTATACCTAGTATTTCTCGTTCGATCGTGCTGTAATTATTCTCAACTCTGTTTAGTGTACGACTAGCGTAAGATAAAGGTTGATCGTTACCTATTTTGCCTTGCGATAGTACGGCACCTATGGCGTAATTACTCGCATCGATTGTGAGAATAAAACGTAGGGAGTAATCTGGATATTTTAGAAGAGGTTCGGAAGTAAGGATAGTCTTTAATTTATCGAAAGAGTTTTGCTGTTTGGATGTCCATATGAACGGAACATCCTTTTTCAAGAGTTTGGATAGGGACTGGGAAATGTGAATAAAATTGGGAATAAAACGTCTATAGTAACCTGCGGATCCGAGAAATGATCGGATATCGTCTGGTGATTTTAACTGAGGGTAGTTTGCGACGGCGGATACTTTTTGCGGATCAGGTTTTACTCTTGACTCTGTAATCAAATGGCCTAGGTACATAATTCTTTCCTCAAAAATTCGCATTTGTATTTTCAAATCAAATTTAGAAAGACGTTCAAAAACTTTGACTAGATGATCAATATGAGTTTATAAATCAGAACCGTGAATAACAATGTCATCGAGATAGACATAACTCTTATACTTCTGAACTCCTGCAAGAACAGTATTCATAAGATGTTGGAATGTAGCCGGAGCATTTTTTAATCCGAATGGCATGCGACTAAATTAAAAGTGACCTGAAGGGACTGAAAATGCTGTTTTTTGCGCGTCATCTGGATCCATATTTTTTTTATGAAAGCCGGAAGTTAAATAAGGTAGCAAAATATTTCGAGTATCCTAATTGATCTAAAATTTCGGTTATGTTCACTAATATTTGTTTTATTGTTTAGATTGAAAGGTTCGGCGATCATGCCAATTTTCTCAATATTGACACTTTTATCTGTTGTATTCGGAATAGAGGTAAATGCATTGTTATCATCATGAACTTTAACAATACTTTGACAAAGATAAACACCATCTAAAATTTATAGTTTTGGTGTTATCATGACTTCTATAGGCCCAGAGTTAACAATGTTTATTTGAACTATGGTTTCGCATCTAGGTTTTATAATGTACAAAATATTTGATTGATTTTGATTATTTGAATTTGAGGTAATATTGTTATCATTTAGCTTTGAACACAAAGTGTCATCGATATTTTTATTTACTGAATTTGTTTGAGAGTTAAATAAATCTGTTTTGACTAAATGTAGTTTAAAAGGTTGATTTTGTGAATATAGGATGTCATTTTTATAATTCATATAAGAATTGAAGTTTTTTTAAAAGTCATTGCCAGTAATTCCGTCGCAATCGGTAAGAAATTCATCAGATACGGCGTGAAAGGGAATAAGTCTTTCTACAATTAAGAATATTAAAACATGAATAACAAATAGTTTTATGTGGATTATCAACATTGTCTATACATTTTAAATTAATTGTTTGATCTTAATGACGTGGAACAGTTGGGGCTAATAGTGGTAATTTTACTAGACTAATGTTTGTGCCTGTATTAATTAAAAATTTGGATGGTATGATTAATTGAGGAGAATCTAATGTAATATAGCAGGATATACCTTTGAAATTTATTGTACACATTTGGCCTGAACATTCTGAGCTATTCTCAGATTGGCCATGTTCTGAAAGCTCTGTGAGTTTAAAGGTTGATTTGAAACATTCTAATGAGAAGAATTTTGGGGTTGATTATTGTATCTTTCTGCATTCGGTTATTACATGTTCTGTTTTCTTACAGTAATTGCAGGATTTATTTTGATTGTTTGAATAACTTTGTCTTGTATTGGTTTGGTGACGTGTTAAAAGAACGATTGAAAGGTTGACCTGGCGGAGGCTTAGGGAAGTGATTAAAATTTTGATTCTGGCTTTAATTTTGAACATATCTTATGTTTGGAGATCGAGGAGGTTGAAATTGTGTTCTAGAATTTTGATTTTGTCTGAATCGACAGTTAAAAGAGGTGTGACCTGGTTTGTTGCAAACTGTACATAATCTAGCTTTATTTGAATTAATATTTTGATATTTCTGGATTTCGATACGTGATTTTTGTTCTTCCTCTTCGGACAAAGCAATAGCGATGTCATCTTTTAATGTTTTAGGATCTCTAGTATTAATTATTAAGGAAAGATTTTGATTTAACTTTGTTATGAATACATTAAGAGCTTAATTTTTTAATGAATCTGTGCAAGCGGTTTTTGCTTCTGTATTTCATCATCGAATGTATTTAGAAGTTTTATGTAACAATTCTCGATTTTGTTTTTGAAAGAGATAACATTTTTACTATTTAATTGTTTGCATGAATGTAATTCTAGCTGCCATTGACCAGCAGTTCGTTTTGAAGAGTAGCAATCTAAGAGATGATTTTTCAAAGAAGTCCAACTAGTAAATGTTCTATTTCTTACCAAAGCTCAACCGTTATCTTTGAGTTTTATTCCTATTATTGATAGTAAAATTGGTTTGACATTTGGTTTTATTAATGATACTACTTTACTACAGTTATCTATGAATTCGTGCAATTTTGCTTTATTACCGTCATATCTAAAAAGCATTTTTTCTGCGATTGCACGAGAAATATACGATTGAGTTTCGGTGCTATCAGGCATTTTGAATAGCTAATAATTGAAATAGGTTGAGAATTATTTGATTTGGTAATAAGGATGTTGGAATTAGAATTCGAGTTTGCGGAATTGAAAAATAAAATATAAGACTTACATAAATATGGGAATCATCGTAGGCCTTGAGATGGAGAGTTGGAGAGAATCTTGTAGTCGGCTAAATCTGGTTCACCGGAAGGTTGTCGCTTCGTGGAGATGATTTCGGAGTTATAGAGATTTAGAAGGATCCTGCTTAGTTTGTTGATGTGTCACGAATGAGGTACCTCGACTTCTGGAATCTGTTTGCGCGACGCGACAAGGATAGCTTTTGCTAAACGCGACGTTTTTTGCTCAGAGACAATCGGTCAGTCGAAAATCTGCCGCAAAATCCTACTTCTGACAGCAATTTTGTAGTGGATTCGGATGCAAGAAGGTTGGCAGGGTAGGTTGTTAATGATTGTTAACACAATCAACGATTTTAAAATCTAACTCTTTATTTTAAAACAGTGGTGGTACGTTCAGACAAGTGACAGTAATTTCTTTAATAGTTTGATAGTTTAACTGTAGCTGTGTTATGTTACAAGAGACTAGGGATAATATCCCAAATACAGAGGAATTGTTTCACAGAATTTACAGAAATTTCGTCGCGTGACGCGCGAGTAGTGACACCTTACAATAAAAATAGAAAAAGTAAAAAAAAATACATATATATTTATAAATAAACTATTATTAAATTTAACTTATAAATTATCGGTTCTTGCAAGAAGTATAGAGGACAGTACTTTCTGGAACCTAGAAATGCTGTTAGAAAATATATCTAGTTCTAATAATTCAATTACAAATTTGTTGTAAATAATACACATCTGTCTGACAGGTGAACGTAGTTCGTAGTTTATCCTTGGAGTCGGGTAAGCAAATGTTAATTTAGTTCGAGATCGAGGAACAAGAAAATTTATTTTAGAGAGGATAGCCGAATCGTCTACCGAATTATTGACCAATTTGTATAGATATAAACATGATTGCATTTTTCTACGGTCGTCCAAAGACAGAACTCCGAATTCGATTAGACAGTTATTGTAATTAAATTCATTAGTAGGGTGAACATGATATCGTTTAAAGTAAATATACCTAACAAATTTTCTTTGTAAAACTTCAATAGAATCTATATGTTTATTGTAGGTTGGGCTCCATATTTGTGAACAATATTCCAGCTTAGATCTAACGAAAGAATAATATAAAGTCTTTAAAGTATGCTGGTTGTGAAATGAGCGTGTATTTCTAATAATGAAACCTAGGTTTCTATGCGAGCTTTTAAGCATACTAGTGATGTGTGGAACAAAACAGCATTTATTATTAAAAAGTATGCACAAATCAGTAACTTGTGTGACACGTTCTAATATATTAGTACACATACGATACTGGTAGTGAACAGGATTCTTTTTTACAGTCTACGTCATAATCTTACATTTATTGTAATTAAACAAAAGTTTGGAGGTAGAAGACCAAGCTAGAATTTTATTTATGTCCGATTGAAGTTTCATACAGTCATCAATTGAGTTTATGACGCGGTAAAGTTTAATGTCATCTGTATATAACAAGATATTGGAGTCGTGAATGTGATTAACAATGTCATTGATGAATAGGAGAAATAATAAAGGGCCAAGGTATGATAGATTATCAATCTAAACATACAGAGTAATGTCCAAAGTAACTGAGTCACATTAGTTGTGGTCAGTTCTCTGCGTGACTGTTAAACATAGATATTTAAATTCAAATAGTTTGATAAACAGTAAAATATTCCAATACATTACATATGGATAATGGTTCGAAAGCGTTTTCAGGTTTTAAAATTAGCAAAAGTGGGTAATGAGGTAAGTGTTCGGTGATGGTTTTTAATTGTTCAAGAAGTTGGCGAGGAGAAAGAATCGAGGGGTGAATTAAATTATTTCTTGAATACAATATGGCACCAATGAGTGCTGTATACTCATTGTCTAATTCCGTAGTTAATAGTATCATAGATGTTCTTCTATACTTTGTTTAGCACTAAGGTCGAAATAATTTTTAGTAACTGTTACGGTCTAATTTTGCCCTATAACATTTTTTGTCTGGATTCCTGTTCCTATCTTTTATGTACCTTTCTTTCATTCTAAATCTGGATTTCCCTCGTCGAATCTTTACTGTTATTCTGTCAATCCCTTATATTCCTTGTGTTTTTCAGTTGTTATAACTACTTAGTCGTTTTCAAAATTTTGAATTTTCTCGAAATTAGTTTTTATTACTAGATTATTTCTTTCTACATTAGATATTGTGCTATTAAAATTCTGAATCGTTTCTTTAACAATCTGGACTTGATTCTTCAAAAGATTATTGTGATATTCTTCGTTTTGATCTATTTTATTAATTGCCTCGAAATATTCAACGTCGTAATGATTCAAAATACCGAATAGACTTTTGAGTACAGAACCTAGATCATTAATTAAGCCTCTTTTATTTCGATAATATCTAATTCTTTCATGGTGAGTTAATTCTTTGATAGTTGTATCTTTGTTAAAAACATTTGGTATCATTTGATTTAGAATAGATAATGAGTTGTTACAAAGATTAAAAGTTGAAAAATAATTGTAATTGCATAATTCTCGGGTCTTATCAAAACTTGTTCTTAATAAATTTAGTTTGATTTCGAAGTTTGATAAATCTAAAGTCACAATATTCCAAGAGTTTTCAAAATACTTTAATTTACCTAGATCTTCAAAGAATATGCCGGGAGACGGACTAAGGTGAGTGATTGCTAAGGTGTCTACTACTCTGCATACTGCGAGTGTTGTGAATATTAATCTGAAATAAATGCATGTTTCAGTCTATCGGAATTTACAGCTATTTTCTTTTTATTGACTAGGATTGTGTAATTAACAGGAGAATTTTTACTTATTAGTTTATAAGGTCCGTTATAGGGTTCTGTTATTTTTTTTGATTTCTTTAATTGTACTTTTTCGTTTGTGAGATATAACGTATCACCTCATTCGTAAGAGGTGTTATTACATTTCTTATCATAAAATATTTTATTCGTCTCTTTACTTCTTATTTGGTGGTTTCTCGCTAACTGTCGTTTGATTGTGACATCATCTACATAGTCGTTATATGTGTACTAGAAGGAAGGATTTTTGTCGATTTCTGAAGGTGTGTTAGGTTTTGATCCGAAAACTAATTCAAAGGGTGTGAAATTTGTGGATGTATGTGTTATCGTGTTATAACAAAATGTAGCAAAGTCTAACTATTCATCTCAGACAGTTTGGTCTTTATTAATGTAATTTCTCAAATAGTCTGTAAGAGTAGAATAAAATCTGTCAAGTTCTCCATTGGTTTGAGAATGATAGGCGGTGCAATTAAGTTTTTTGATTTTTTAAAGTTTTCTAACATTAGTGAAGAGGTTGTAAGGCAATCAGCACCTTGATCGGCGAGCATAGATTTCAGGATACCAAATTTACAAATAAAAATATTTACGAATGTTTTAGCAATAGTAATAGCTTGGTCGTTGGGTAAAGGATATGCTTGCGTAAATTTTGTCAAGTCATCCTGAATCGTGAGTATATATTCATTTCTAGATTTAGTAATTGTTAAAGGTCCTACAACGTCTAGTGCAATGCGTTCGAAAGGTTCTGATGAAGTCGTAGTTATTGTAATGGGTCTCAGTGAGGAATTCGAGAGGTGTATTTTAAATAAAACTTCGTATGTTGATAAATACTAATAGTTATATTTTTTAGACGAGTATTATGTTGAGATTTCGACAGACGTTGGCTGAGAACTGCCCCGCTAGAAGTGGCAGAGTAGTTTTTATTTGGTACAATATCTGAGAGTAAATACACTTATTTTGGACACTTTCAGAGTCGTGTGAAATGAAGTTTGTAGTTCAATTGTGTGTCAGGCTGTAAATACTGACCATAGATAATACAATAACTCGTGACGCATAACAAAGTACAATCAAATATACAGGGTGATTCATCGGTCTGTCCTCTCTTTATAACTCTTTTGTTTTAAGTCAGATAGAAAAACTCTTCAAATATAATTTATATGATATATTATTGGCTATCTACGTACCATATGCATTTGTATACAGGGTGCTCCGTTTAAGCGCAACAATATGTAACTTTATATTTCTTAATGGAACACCCTATATTTATTTATTTATTTTGATAGTAAATTAGATTTCCTTTAAAAAAGTATAAAGTAATAAGGGGTCTAAAATTATAAATTAAGAAGTTATTTACGTTCATAAAAAATAGTAGTTCAGAGTGGAAAAAACCATAATATAAAACAAAATTTTGATCCTTTTTTATTAATATTTATTTTAAACATTACACTAATTCCAAAGAAGCTAATAAAATTTAGTGACAGACTAAATAATGCAAATTTATAATAAATGCTCGAAAACTTGTCCTTCAGCTTCAATAGATTTTTCTATTATAAATATTATATTAACCATCTCATCTTTACTAAAATTTGTATTATTCATTTTCACATCAACAATGATAAACTAAGAGTATTTGGACAACTTGTTTGTTTAAATTCGAAACAATTGATCAAATTATCCATAACATACTTTGTTAATAATAACATGATAGAAACATATTCAACGAATAAAGGTAAATAACTTCTTAATTTATGATTTTAGACCCCTTATTAGTTAATACTTTTTTAAAGGGAATCTAATTTACTATCAAAATAAATAAATAAATATAGGGTGTTCCATTAAGAAATATAAAGTTACATATTGTTGCGCTTAAATGGAGCACCCTGTATACAAACGGATATGGTACGTAGATAGATAATACTATATCATATAAATTATATTTGAAGAGTTTTTCTATCTGACTTAAAATAAAAGAGTTATAAAGAGGGGACAGACCGATGAATCACCCTGTATATGTGATAAATACAAGCAAACATAGACATAAGAAGTCTTTTTTTCTTAGGATTTTATTACTCTGACATTTTGTACAATTTTTTTCGTTTATATCAGTTTTCATGTTTGCCCATTTGTATTTATTTTTAATACGATTATACGTACGGTGATATCCGGAATGTTCTGAGGTAGGATAGGAGTGATTTTCTTCTAGTATTTTAGGAATATCGTTGGGTTCAGGTTGGATTAATACATCGTGACAAATTTGGATGTTAATATCGGTTTTGTGGAACATAAGTCTGATAATGCATCGTAATTTGGGAAACTTAATTTATCAAATTCTATTCCAAAACGAGGTATATTGATTGCAAGTATATTTAATTTTAATAGTTAGTTTTTTTAGTTTAACTAAAGTTATATATATATATATATATATATATATATATATATATATATATATATATATATATATATATATATATATATAATTTCACAATTAGTCTTTTCCAATCGAAATTGTTTTGTGATTAAATAAAAGAAATGTTGATTAGATTCTTAAACAGTGTAACCGTTTCCTAATTTACAATTTGGTTTCATAATTCATCGATATGATTAAATTTTGATTTAATATCAGCTTAAGGTTTTTCATTGAATTCTAAATCTTCTGAAATGCAAATAGCAATCTTAGTGTTTTGATTATCTAAAAATTGGTTACTAGTGTCGGTTACGTTATTATTAGTTATTATTGTTGAACTTTGTTTCTTTAGGAAATCTTGATAAATAGGATCGTTTGGAGAATCATGAAGGGTTGTTGATATTAGTGTCTGGGAGTTCGGGTTGCATACGACTGGGTGCATCCGTGTTTTGATTTCTTTTGCATTCTCTATATTTAATTTCGTAGTCAAATTCTTCTAAAGTTAATCGCCTTCAAAATAATCGTTTATTACTTGTTTCTTTATATTAAATAACCGTTGCAGTGGTTTATGGTCAGTAACAATAGTGAATTTACCTCCATAAAGATAAGGTCTATAGTGATTAACTGCCCAAATAATGCTTAACATTTCACTTTCGATTGTACTGTAATTACTTTCTGATTTATTAAGAGTTCGGCTTGCGTATGAAATTGGGGAATCTTCACCTATTTTACATCTACTAATCGACCATTATGAATTTTGAGGTCTGAACCGTGAATTACGATATCGTCTAGATATACAAAACATCGGTAATTTTGAATACCTGCCAAAACGGTGTTCATGAGCCGTTGAAAGGTTGCGGGTGCATTTTTTAGTCCAAACGACATACAATTGAAATGACAGTGTCCTGAAGATACTGAAAAAGCGGTTTTCTTTGCGTCGTTTGGATTCATTTAAATGTATGAAACCTAGATGTCAAATCAAGTGTGGAATTTTTTTTGTGGCACAACTGGTCGAACAAAGACCAGCTTGAAGTTGCCACGTCATTAGAAGCACAAATAATCTTTTTTATATTTGTAATTAGTGCTTCGTTAGTGCTCTTTTGTGCTTCAAAATTATTAAAAATAATTCAACGGTTCAATAATTAACATTATTTAATGACGTGCCAACTACACACCTAGCACGGCATTAATAAAATATCCAATTATTTAATACATCTTTTGTTAGTGCTTCGTTAGTGCTCTTTTGTGCTTTAAACTTTTTTGAAATTTATAAAGCGGTTTATGAAATAATTAACAATATAATATTTTAAAACTCATTTTCGATAGTATACCGATACTTTTGAAAATATAGGCCTGTTTTTTTCACCTCTAGTTAAAGTGTCAGTTATCTTAACTGCCACATAAAATAAAAATATCTCATCGATATTACGGCGTAAATTGACAAAATTATATGCACGTCAATTATATGATGGAATATTTTTTTTACCTGGCAGGTAAGTTAAGTGGCACTTTATCAAGAGGTGAAAAAAAAACAGGGCTTTATTATATAAAATAATTCTTGTTTGCGAACTATATTAAATATAAGAAAAAAAAATTGAGGACATTAGAAAATGGCTTGAAAAATGAGATAATGATTTTAATAGTGTTTAGAAAACGAAGAAAGCTTCCGGTAAATGTTAAACAATGTAATAGCTTACATATTTGCAAAATTTAGTGGAAATTTGCATTCTTCTCAGACAAAAATCAATTCTCGCTTCATATTTTGGGCGCACAGCCCCGGCCACACGTCCAGAGCTTGGGCGAACTGTGCATGCACAATCTACACAGCGTAGTATGTATCGAACACGTTCTGTGCAACCCAGAGTGCACAGAAGTGAATAACCGAACGCTTGCTGTGCAAATTATTGAAAATGTGTGCACAGAACTAAATGAATAACCGAACGCACCTATTATATTCATATAATATTTGTTGCTTTCAGTTATATTTTTATATTTTTTTACACATTTCAACAAAAACTCATTTTCTTTTGTCGCCCAATTTTACTTTTTTTCCCACTCATTTACACTTTTTTCTCAAAAAAATATTATATTAGTTTATTTTTACAATAATATTTTAATAAAATATAATAAACTTGCCACAAGATTCACGAACCTTCAATCTAACCTTAACGTCAAAACTCAACAATTGACAGTTTGACGTGAATTATGACACGTGTTTGCAATATTGCCAAGTTAAATTTATTGCTTCTCGATTATATCTTATACTGGTTTAAAACCGTGACCGTACTATGCTCTGTTCCATTTATAAGCCATTCAGTAGATGTCACTGGCAACAGCGCAAATCTGAAGTAGCCGAAATTACATTGGGTAAACTGGTCTCTTGTCTCTAAGTTCCGCCAATCAGACAGGTCAAAACTATTCCCTATGCTTCGCAATACTGAATGGCTTAAATGGAACAAGGTGTAGGCTTGGTTGTAAGTTGGTTTTAAGACATACGTCCCAATTCTGTAAGAAAGTTGTTAAATCTTAGCAACATTGCTATAGCAGATAACCAATAATAATTGCGAACACAGAATAAAACTTGAAAATGACAGGCTTTACATTTGTTTCTATTGATTACAAATTACAAATTTTAGCAACTTTCTTACAGAATTAGGCCGATTGTCATGGTTTTAGTTACAACAGAGTTGCAACCGGGGATAAAACCGTGACCATACTACCAGCCTATATGTATAAACTATATACACCGTTAAATATGAACAAAATAATGTTCTAAATAAATTTCTTTGTTCCTGGGGTGATCCGAATTACTCTTTTTCCTCATGTTCTTTTATAGCTTCTCAAATATTAGATCGTCCTATGTCCAGTTCTGATGCCACAATTTGGACAGTTTCTACTTTAGAATATGCATTCGTGGCACGATATGTGCAGTATAAATTATACGCCACTCTTTTGCCCGCTTCGGAGGGCATTTCCTTTTGGATATTTTAAAACATTGGCAGAGCTAGGTTCAGGATTTTTATCCTTAATATTAACGAAGAGAACAATAACAAAACTAACGAACTACTAACTAAAAACTAAGAAAACGCGCACAATGAAAACTATGCAATATGAAATATAACGACAAAACACTATGAAAATTATATAAACGAAAAAAAAAAAAACAAATAGAACTGAACAGAAATTGATAATATGTAATAAATCATGTATTATTAACTTTGTTGACATTTATATATTTTATGTCAGACGGCAAAATAATTGATACAGTTGTCAAGCAAATTTAAATTTCGCGTCAATTATTTTACTGTGTAAACTCGGTTCAAGTTTAAACCAATCAGAGAACTAGAATCTTAAGCCCTATCTCACCCAACGCTATATAGTTAAAACGGATAGAGTATAGTTCCTTCCCAATTTTAAAAAGAAATTTAAAAATTTCTGTTAGTTCGTAGCAACAACCATGACATTGGTTTTCTTTTTTCTGGTTTTCAGAAATTATTAATAAACGTCAAACGTCAATCTAACTGAAAATAAAACCCGTATTCTTCGATAGATATTACCATCACACTAATTCTTTTTAATAGTTTTACATAAAAAAAAAGACATGTCATGGCTATTATTACTAATTAACGTAACTTTTTAAATTTCTGTTTAAAATTGTGAAGAAACCAAAAACATTAAAAACATGTAGAAACAGGTATGTATGCAACATTTAATTATGAACAGCTTTACACCCTATAATTTTTGTCGTAGTATACAGAGGAGAGCAGTAAAATGCGTAAAACTAAAATTCTATGTTAAATCTCTTTGTTCGCACCTGACCGTCAAGACCCTGTATGTAAGGGAAAAACTGACAAGGTTATGATTACAAATAAACAACTTGAAGTGTTACTTTTCTTCAAACTTAGAATATAGCCGTTAGAATTGAATGTTGAAATAGCGGCAGGTCATATTTTGACCAAATCATATTTTTTGCAACAATATTTCCACAAGGATTTTAATGGACTAGTCACATTAGAATTTTATTTATTGATATAAAAAAAACTAATAAAAAACATTAAAATATATTTTTATTCGTCTACGTCCGTCAATACAATATATATTTTGTAAAGTAAAATAATTAACATCATCAACACCTAACAAAAATTACAATTCGTATTAGGTAACATGGATACAAAACCTCAAATTATAAGTTTTATTTATTAACAAAAACCGATATCCCACACATTTGCTTTCTGAACTATAAAACTAATTTTCAGTATAAATTGTCATAATTACTAAAGGTAAATTAACAACAAATATTTTGGATTTATATTTATTTATTTCAGAATTCGTGTTTGACGGTTAGAATAGTTTTGAAGTTTTCTGTTAACTTATACAGATTTTTGCAGATCTCTAGAGCACTCAGTTTATCTAAATAATAATATACTTAGATAATTAACTAAATAACATTTTGTAGAGAAAAATGTCAAGTAGCAATGAAGATGTAGTATGGAGGCCACCAGACATAAGGGAACTTGCTGATAAAGTGGGCCAGTTATTTCGTAAAAAAGCAAAAGAATGATATAAATGCTATTATAAACAATTCATGAACTGGCGTCAAAAAATTATTATATTATTTGATAGTGTATAATAATTATTATAATCAATAAACGTTATATATATATATATATATATATATATATATATATATATATATATATATATATATATATATAATTTCTACACTCTTAGAAAAGAAGATTGAAAATTTCAATCTTTTACAAATTGAACAATATTTTAATCCACATTTATTACTTTTCTGTCAAAAATTTAAATCTTTTAAATGATTGAAATTATTTAATCTGTATAGTTTGTAATAAATAACCTTAAATGATTATAATTAATTGAGTACTATGAATTATTATATTTGCATCTCATTTTATTTATAATTAAACAGTAAAGGGAAAATTTCAATCCTCTAAAAGAAATCATATAAATATGATTTTTAAATATAAAATTCAATCCCTTTTATGTATAATTTCAATCTATAAAGATTAGATTTCCCCAATCCTGTATTATAAACAAACCTTTGAACCAGTACAATATGTTAGCTGGTTGGGCCTTGGTTCTTCTTTGTTGTGTTTGTAACGCCATTTGCAATATTCAAGTTTATTTTGCAGTGTATTTTACTAAAATAGTTATGAATGTTGAAGAATTGAAAACCTACTTGATACAAGAAAAATAGATGAAGATGTAATGTATTCGAAGACGTCGTGCCAAATGGGTTTTGTGAAATGAAAGTAGATGTTGAAAAATAATAGTTTATTACGAAGTTAATAATTTCTAAGTCTTAAAAACTTGAGACTGACGACTACGACTGAACTTGACTGAGAGACTGAACTAATCTTGACTGCACAGCACAACAGTACTTTTAATGAGCAGAACTGTTCAATTTATAATGAATATTATCAAAAATAAATAGATAAAGTCCGGGCGTAGTTTGGTCAGCTCGTGACTCAGAGGCGAAGCATGAGAAAAATATACATACAATAATATTGATAATAAGATTTACAATTTAAATAATACAAAAGTGGAAAAATACAATAACATGATTAGAGAATACACATTTTAGATAATTATGAATAATATTTGATGTCGGTACATTACAAAGAAATAGTAAGAAAATTAGAAGGTATGTAACGATAAATATTAACATAAAAATACAGTAAACGACAAATTTTATTTAAATTTTATGATTTGATTATTCCTCTAAACAGAATATTAGTCGTAAATGGCTTAAATAAATGGTTTGCGAAAACACGTAAAAATTATACATGGATCATTATTCTTATATTTTTTGTTTCAGATTGAAGAAAATTTGAACGAATTTGTCCTTAAGAAGAAAACAAATGAAGCAATGCTAATAGAACAAAATAATAATTATTATACATTTACGCAGAAAAATATCTTATATGTAGCATTGTTAAACACAAATATTTTACAGGCGCTGCAGAAGCTATACAAAGTACACTATATTTTTCATTTTGAATATGAATGGAAAATATATTTTTTTTGCAATAATGTTTATTTTTGTTAACAATAAATGGAATTTTATGATTCAAATATACGTAATTACAATGCCTTAAATAGTGAAATAATAAAACTCTTTTAAATATAATTATATTAACTTACAATAATGTCAACTAACAATTAAATATCATCAATGTAGTTGAACATCAATGTAGTTGAACATTTCTTCAAACCGTATACATTAGTAAATGAGGGAGAACAATATTATCAACCTTCCAAATATTTATGTTTTTTTAAGTTGTCATAGGTTTCCCAGGTAGCATCAATACGCCTACAATGACTAACATAATGACCTAAGGCATTTGTGTCATTTTATGGGATGAATCCAACAACAGAGCGCAAAATAAATGATTTATTCCAAATTTTGATAGCTACTGGTATATCGCGTAAGGCACATTGGCCACAACCATAAGTATCTAGAAAAATATGTGACAATGGCTTTATAACATATCTTATTTGTGCTAAACACAATTGTGATAATTTTTTGTTTAGACATTTTGATGGTGTCATAGAACCTTCTTTTATGGCTCTCTCGACACTACCGAAACCATTGTTTTTGATAATGTCTGTATTTATTGGCAAAGTAGCAAGGTATCTATCACAATTTTTTTTGTCGCATGAAACAAAACTACAACTTGCGGTTTCTATAGCACTGGGAAATAAATTACACAGTTGATTAATTACAAATGTTACATTACATTGACATGCAATTCTTTCGGTACCAGATATTAAGCAATTCTTTTCTTGATAGATTTTATTATCTAGTATAATACTGGCTCGTAGCTTATTAGTCGCTTGAGTAACACCATTTGTCAAAATTGAATTAAAAAAATTATTTAGTGTTGTCATATTAATATTGATATCATTTCTGTACTCTGCGCTGTCACAATAAGAAACACACATACTTTGGGTCGTTGAGTCAAAAGCACAAGTATTCAATAACAAGTATTTTTGTTTATTTAAACATAAAGGTCTAGGAAAATAATCTCCGTTCCTAAGTAAACTTATGTTCATTTTCTTCCCCTCATTAGCATATAAAATTTCAGGGCAAACGTCACCATAATGTCGTTTTCTTTTCCTTGTAGGTTTTTTTGCAAGATTCATCCAGTTTTCGACTTTTTCATGGTCACTCTCATTTGTTTCTGCAATATTAGACCAATTTTCTTATAAGAAATGTAACAAGAATACACTATCTACATACCTTTAATATAATCGTCACCCTTCTCATTTGTTTTATTCCTTTCAGTTTTTTCCGACTTACTTGGAACATAATCGGTTTGTTCCGAAAATAGAATTATATCAGATTTTTTACGTTTTTTGTCTTCCATAATTTTTATACTTTCTGTTATAGGCTCCGGCCTGTCATCTTAATAAAATAATAATAAAGTAATTAAACATGTGACAATTATCACTTATTTGTTGCTATAAAATAAGGCTTTTCAAGATAACGGCTTTTGAAGAAATAAGTATTGCATATAAATGTTATACTTCATTTCACGTAAGAAAATAGTGATGAGAAGATAGGTACAGTTTCATCTTCTCACCACTATTTTCTTACGTGAAATGAAGTATAGTATAAACATCGACTACAATTTCTTAGATTTGTGAATGAATCCCCTTCTCCTTTATACCAATTTTAAATGTTGTTGGAGTGATTTTCTTGATGTAGTAATAGGATATAATAATTACTAGTAAATAGGAAACAATTATTGTAAACATTCGGCTAAACGTTAATGTACGTAACCCCTCTATTTATTACATTTCGACCCGTCCAAGTACGAATTTCAGGTTAAGTCAGTCCCAACTAAACGCGCGCGGGCTATACCTACGCATCGTAAATTTTAATGGATTTTCTCCCGGAACTCCCTTCATAGTATAATATTAATAAAGAAAAAAAATAAAATTTTGAAAATTACTTCATACTTACTCTCGTTAATCTTGACAAACGTATTATCAGCAACAAAGTTTATACTTCTTTATTCGCTACTAAAAATATAAAATTAGTTATTTATGGACCATAGAAGAAGACTATGTGTATTACCTAAAATTTACAATTTCTTTTCTTTCTTCCTTTTTAATGTAAACTTCAGAATTGTTTGAGCAAGCTAATACTAACATGCCTTCAATAGTTTCAAAATGTTTAACAAAAAACTTATCTACAGCTATTGGTAAGTAGTGGTTTTTAAATGTCCTATTTTTCAAGTCATTAAAATAGCTTTCGACTATACATGAACTCTGAGTAGGATTACCATGTTTAAATATTCTTGTCATTACATTAGACCACAGTATAAATGTTTTTAAAAATCGACATAGTTCATTTCCAAAATCTGTTCAAAAGTAATAATTTTCATCCTCAGATTCTTCTGAACAATGTAACAACGCATTTTCTTTTATTCGTTGTATCCAATTGTTAATTGAAATGGAATTTATTGCATTAATATCTTCGACAACACAAGAATATTCGTCAGACACTTCACCCATTAAATTATTTATTTCTACAATGTCTATTCCAGAAACTTTAATTTTCAGAGACCTTTTGTAAAATTCACTTTTTAGTAAATTATTATTCCTTGAACCACAATATTCACTATTGCATATAATTAATAATGAAGTAACTAGTTCGGCAATTTCATCGAGTGTTTTACTTTTAATAACCAGAGACATTGATCTCATATAAAATTCTCTAAATAATTTTTTATTTTCTTTTTCATTTTTAAACAACTCCAATTAGATATCAAACTCATTACATGACTGTAGTCAATTCTTACATACGTATTGGGTATTATGACATTTTGTCGTTCTCCATTTAATAACTGAAAACAAGTTTCGAGATAATTACCTGTAGAACAGCCATTAAAACACTTATAATTGCATTAATTAAAGCCATCGAATGATCACACACAGTTGTCGAAGGGGTTAATGCGCCCGATTTGCTCCACATTCTGAGCCAGTACCTTATGCTGTCAGCGTCATGGGCTTCAGATAACATTTGCGTAACGGGAATTTGTCCACTACTCGTATTTAAATGTATAACGCCAGAATATAAAAATATATGGCCCGATGTATTATTATTTGGACGTTGCAATTTGTGGACCAAAGTTCCTGTAGCATCTATGGCTAAGATACTCATTAGTTTTTGCACAATAATCTTTGTATATATGTGATTGCGTAGGTGTCTAATAAATAAGTTGAAATTTGTCATACGATATATGTTTTATGGTACCGACAAATGGTTCCGAATATTTATAATATAACAATTAACAATAGAACACGAGGCTCATTCGATTGTAATGTCTCTTGTTTGCATTTTCTTAAAGTGTGTAAGTTATATAATGTACTTGATTCTTCATCAAAACAAACATTTTTTAGTGCCTCTTTTCTACGCCAATTTATTGCCAATTCTCTAGAACTCATGAGTATCCTAATTTCTTTTCTTTTTCTGCCTGCTAACTTCCTCTTATTTTTAAAGTTATGTTTACTTTTATCTAAATTTTTTATTTGACAAACGAATGACATTTTTTCTTTATTGGTAAATACACATTTCGCAGTCAAAATGGCATTGCAATCCTTGCATATTCCATTTATAATAACAAAATAAGTCTCCAGTTGGATACACTCGACAATTTTTAAATACCCATACACAACAAGATGGAAATGTATTACTAATTTCATCATTAATTATATCTGTCCAACCTGGCTTCAAAGTATACCTCTTCCTGTTTTACTAGTTTTTTTCAATTGGTTTTATGTTATTCCACTGTTCCTCACTTAAGTTAATAACAAAAACATGATCATGTGAACTATTATCTATATTGGAATCTGAAGAGGAATAACAATGTTCATCGGAACTTGAATCATCGTTCAATACATTGTTTTTTATTAGGAGAATTATTAATATTTAATCTGCTCCAGCAATTTAATCTATTACATTTAACAAATGTATATACTGCTTTCGAAGATATTTTATGATCGAACTTATTACTTATTGCATTCCAGATATCTACAGACGAATTATGAAGATATAATTTTACTTCTTCAGAATGCTCCTCCAAAACATTTAGAAGTAAATCATAAGGCACACTAGCTTTTCTTGGCATATTTATATTTTAACGCACAATGAGCACAAATAATAAATTAATTGTAAAACATACGATGCATCAAAATATGACTTAAAGGTTATGCTATGCGCATCTACAACTTTCCCACTATCCTAACAGAGAGGGAGAAGAGTATGAAGTTTGCGCGTTAAGGATTAGGAAAATGTGCTACCCAATCTGCAAATATTAACTCCAAAATATTAAAGTTCGAGCCATATTAAAAGAAGCCCGACATATTATTATTAATTTTACATTTTCAAATTATGACAAATGTAAAACAAGTAAAAAAATGGCGTCAAGAGAAAAATTCTTGCCTTATTCAATTTTATTTTTCATAACATCATAACATTCAAATACATTTGCCTCGCTTTATGCTTTTTTCATGTCTTGTTTTCATAAAATTCAAATCTAGCCCATGAAGTTGCTGCACTTCATTATATTCATATTTCGCGAGTTCATCATTCACTCCAAAAACAAAATGGGCCGAATTCAGCACTGTTCACTAGTGTAGTGATCGTCTTTAGTAACTATGGAAACAACTTGCATCTTTTTCTTATTAACACATCGATGCATATGTCCGTTTTTCTTTTTTTATTTTTAGAGAAATTTCTTTAATTAAAGAAGCTTATCTAAAAATAACAAAATAAAGAGAGACATGTGCATCGATGCATTATTAAGAAAAAGATGCAAGTTGTTTCCACAGTCACTAATGCAGCAACAAATTACAAACTACAGGGTTTTCTTGTTTAAATCATAATTAAAATACCATGATAAATAAGTTAGAAAGAGATTATAAATTCCAAAAGTGCCCATTTACAGATTACTCACAAGAACTAAAATTAAACAAATTGTCTTGACCAAACTATTGGGAATAAACAATTAAAATTTTGTATTGGCTAAGTAAATGCTTGTCTTTAGACTGGTATAGAATCGAAATGTTGTTATTATTAATAGATATTTAAATAAATGTACAAAATTAACAAATCCACTATCTTACTCGCCCGTTTACAGATTACCTACACACAAACAAGAACTAAAACTAAAACCCAAACTTCTAGGAATAAACAATTAAAATTTATATTCACAAAGTAAATGATTGTCTGTAGACTGGGACAAAATCGAAATCTTGTTATTGTTAATAGATATTGAAATAAATGCAAAAAATAATAAATCCAGTCACTTGCGCATTTACAGAGATTACACACAAACAAGAACTAATACCTAAATTACTGGGAATAAACAATTCAAATTTTGTATTCACAAAGTAAATGATTGTCTTTAAAAACATGCAGTATACAGAATTTTTTGGTAGTACAGCTACAAAATACAGAAAAGATAAAAAATGTGCTGCAAGCTGTAAGACTAAAATTCGAAGAAATTGCTGGCTTAGAAGTACGAGTTTCTGGTCTAAATATAAATGGTAAAAATTACTTTTTAGCAACTTCTCCGGATGGACTAGAAGGCGAAAATTCAGTAATTGAAATAAAATGCCCATATTCCAAATTCAAATTTTAAAAAATTTCTAAAAACAATTAGTTTACAATGTTTATTATATTTATTTTAAAAAGTAACAGAGAAACTTATTACAGTCATATTTTAAAAACATCACTGTCAATCTTGTTTTTCAGTGTAATCTAAGAATGGAATATTATAATAGCTTCCAGTGAGAGAAAAGGTGCTTTTTTATTCAAATATCATGGCGATTTTTACTATGGTCTATGTACCTTCCTTATATGTGTTATGGTTTAGGTAAAAATTTTACAAACACTTAAAAGAGCAGTAACGGAGAACCAACAAAATATACATTAATAATTTACTATTTTATTATAGTTTTTTTCGTAATACCTTATTGTTATTATGATTTAACAGAACTAAACACATAAGTGTTAATCGGTCTATAACGACCGCCGGCGGTTATTATAACGGACGCCACGCATGAACAAAAACAAAAGTGAAAAGATGTCCAAACGGCCGGCGGCATTTATTATAACGGACGTCTGCCATTAAGAAGATAATCACAGTATTTGAACGCAATACGGCCGATATGCAAATAACGGACTCGGCTGATTATAAACCTCGACTGTCGCTGTCGTTAATAATAATAACGTCATAAGGCTGATATGAAGCAAATAACAAACGAGGTTGAATATTGTAAAATCGAGGCAAAAGATAACATGAAACATCTTCTGAAAATTCTATTTTCTATGGCATCAATTCCAAAGTATTTCTGGTCGCTATTCCTCCTTGATATTGCCTATATACTCATCAGGTTGCCTACTTCACAATTAATTTTTCTTCCAAGCGCCAGACGGCGATACGTGCAACAACATTGTCTCAATTGTTGTAATGGTCGTCGGCCATCTATAAAGGGTATATATGATCCGTGTATAGCATACTGGCAGGTGACAGTTTTTCTTGACACACTTTATAATGCTGCGATTTAAAGCACAAAAGAGCTCTAACAAAGCACTAACATAAGATGTATAAAATAATTTGATATTTTTTAATTACATGCTATGTGTAAAGTTGGCACGTCAATAAGTAATGTTAATTATTCTACGAATTAAAAAAAAAATGAAGTTCAAAAGATCACTAACGAAACACGAACAAAAGATATATTAAATAGTTTGTATTGTATTTCGGAATTTGAACCTCCATGGGTTATGTCCCTAGAGTGGTTTACACACCTAATATATATTAATTTAATTGCCACGAAGTTCTTTATTTAGATATCATGTGTGTTGTCTGCCCGTGCAGACCCTTGGTACAATCACAAGCCGGTGCTTGATAGCATTGTGGTTGTCAAGTTAATTGTATCTCAACTTGGAAAGGTAATGGGAGTAGGTACTAAAGTGTTAAGTGTAATCGAATAATGTTAATTATTTCATAAACCGCTTCATAAATTTAAAAATAATTTAAAGCACGAAAGAGCACTAAAGAAGCACTAACAAAAGATGTATTAAATAATTGGATATTTTATTAATGACGTGCTATGTGTGAAGTTGGCACGTCAATAAATAATATTAATTATTTCATAAACCGCTTTATAAATTTCAAAAAAATTTAAAGCACAAAAGAGCACTAAAGAAGCACTAACGAAAGATGTATTAAATAATTGGATATTTCATTAATGATGTGCTAGGTGTGAAGTTGGCACGTCAATAAATAATGTTAATTATTTCGTGAACCGTTCAATTTTTTTTTAATTTGAAGCACAAAAGAGCACTAACGAAGCATTAATTACTAATATAAAAAAGATTATTTGTGCTTCTGATGACGTGCCAACTTCACGGACCCTAAAATTTCTGTTATATTTGGCAAGGGGTATGAATCACCTATACTAATGTTATTCAATTTCCTATAATCAATAACGAATCATCATTTCTTCTTGCCTTAGGCGTCTAACTTTTCGGGTACCACCCAAACAGGAGAATTCCAGGGAGAGCTGGAAGGAGAAGTTATTTCTTGATCAAGTATTTTTGGTATATGTTTTTTCTACTTCATTTTTATGGACTTCGCGAAATCAGTGGGTCAGAATAGTGTAACAATCGCGACTGGGGTGCAACAGAAGTAGCGATGTTATTCAATTTAAGAAAGGAATTATACTTACCTGCTGTCCGTTGCGTCGGCTGGTAAGCTGATCTCTGCACTGGGTATAGGTAGCACAATAGTTATAAACAATAATTTAGAAATTAATTAAGTTTATTATTGACAAATAAACATAGAAATAAATTATAAAGTTCAAAATAGGTATCGAATTAATATTTAATAGTAACAATACTAAATTCTAAACGGCTGGACTGAGAATGACCCGCCTGGCCGACACGATCATCTTTTTGTCCTCGGTAAACGAACTAAGTGCATACTCGACAATATAACGCAATAGCTGATATTAATATAAAACGTCAATTTGAACGCGGTCAGTTACGAAACCAAATTTTGCACAACAATCAAATTGTTACATTACCGCCCCCTTAAGACTTAATTATAACCTCGCAGAGGAATAATTCAAGTCAAACTGGAGATATTAGTTCGTTTACCCACTTAAGCTAATTCTCAATACAATAGTCGGGGGGGGGGGGATGTCATACCTGGGATAGGGGTGCCCTGAGCAGTTGAATGGATGCGGATCCTTGGGCTGCACGGGCTGCTGGCCTGGGTGGTTACAATAACCACCCGGTCCAATCTCTCAGTTTCCTGGTACGCTGGTGGGGGGGGGGGCACCTCGGACACCAAGATCATCTGGTGTTGGCGGCCGCGGCACTAGATTAGCCAAAAGAAAACGGTTTTAGCAAGGCATGCCACAGACTCGCGAAAAAGATTGAGCGCCCTCGGAGTTGATGCTCAGTGGCTTTACGAATGGTCCAACAGTTCATAGCCACGCTTGCAATGTAGGCCAAAATGGACCACGTGGTGTAGATCGCCGCAATCACTGAGAATACGTTCCCCACTTTAGAGAGGAAACCCCATACCTCCTCGGCAGCGTCCATGGCCAGCGCGGTGAACTCTTTTCGACTAAACATGTTGGGTAGATGGTACCCCTGGGCATCCACTTCCGCCCCAGCAACTCTCCGAGTAATTAAATTTATTACGGCCTTCCTTTCATTTGCAAAGAGCAAGTTGTGCTGAAATGCCTCCATGTCCGCCGAATAAATACCCCCTGAACTCAGGGGTGAGATTTACGCCATCGGGAGGTTGTCGACTTCTTCATCTGTATTTAACTCGATAGGCATAGGGTTAGCCAATCGAGGTTCTGGGTTCAGCTCTACCCACTTGCCTTCCAAATGAAACATTGCTGGCAGTCGACCGTCGCAGTCCACCTGGGTTCCATGATCTTGTAAAATTCGAGTTACCGGCGTCGTAAATTTTGACTCGTTTTGATACACCACCGGTAACTCTTGATAACAGTATTCCGTCTTCCGGTAACCGACAATTTTCGGGAAACACTTGGCAATATATAGTACCTCTCCTACTACTCGTCCTGTGTGACCCGCTGCCTCCTTCACCAAGTCACTCACTATTCATGCGCGAGAGCGAGACGATTCCGTAGGACTTGTTCTCGGATCTTGCAGCGTTTCAATATGGAGTCGAAAATCAAGTCACGAGTCTGTTGTTTTACCGCAATTTCAAGGAAAGCTTGGAGAGTACTTTTGGTAATAAAAACCGAGAGACGTCTCAAAAATTACCATCAGACGGTTCTGTTCTGTTCTCCAGGCGGGCTGATGACACACGGCTTCGGAAGTAGTGAGTCGCAGTGCAAACACGGTGTCATGTGTTTCCACGACCACATATTTAGTTTGAGAGCGCTTGGCTGTGGAAGTGAGCACCAATACCGTAGCAGACCCTTCATACAGGACGTCGATCCCTGTCGTAGAACAGCGCTCACGTGAGTCAATCTCCCAAGTTGTCTCCCCACGTAGTTCGTCAAAACAATATTTTCATTATATGGACAAGCAGTCCCTGAGTGTAGGATGACTGAATTTGACTCAACGTCTGCCACCGCTGTGTAGTCGGTAAGTTTTACAGAGATCGACGCACTGATGGTGACATCTTCGTACCTGACCCCGTTGTACGTATATTGTATCCCTGCACATTTGCCGTTGGCGTCCAACTGCCCGGCTAATGTGGCGGATATATAAATACCCTGAAGGTCGAGTCGTCCATAGCGATGTGCGTCCACACATCTCTCGCTGTGGATATAGTGAACGTAGTGGGCCAGTCCGCCCGCTACTGCTGAGGCGTGTGAATGCATGCCGCAGTGCATGATGTTCTGTTGCACGGTGACGAGGCAAGAGTACACATGTACCTCTGTATACCTTCTTTCTTGTACCAGCTGAATCCTACGAACATGGCTTTCTGTTGCATTACGGGGATCTGGGCAGGGTTGGACTCTTAAAAGCGAAACTCTCATAATTTCCGTAGCGGGGTCAGTACAGTAGTAGGCAATGATTTCCGCTGCCCCTAAAGTCCCCAGTAGACATCCCCACACCAAGAACAAATACAAATACATGAACATGTTTAAAAACAAAATTTGAATATTGTTATTTTAATTCGCTGGTCGTACACCCACGGATGGTCTTGTACCGGTCCCCTGCTGCGGGTGTTGTAACGAGGGGGCGCGGGAACCGGATGTATTTGACTAAGGCCTGAGGTTTACAGAGTTTTTTACTAAGCCCAGGTTTAATAGCCGGTGCGTGTAAGTATACCCTGTCGCCGACTTTGAAAGTGGGGGGTTTGGCTTTTTTATTAAACACTCTATGTACCTTGTCAGTGGCTCGATTCTGGTGGTCGCGCGCTTGTTGATGTACAATTTTCATTCGCTGAACGAACTCCGCAGCGTAGCTTAGGTCAGTGTCATATCTTGTCTTGAGCGGTTTAAAAATGGCGTCAAATGGTAACTCGATATCCCTTTCGTATAGTAATTAAAATGGAGTATCGCCGAGTGTAGAGTGAGTCATGCTACAATATGCTGACACTGCATAAGGCAGCCATTCGTCCCAGTCACGCTGGTCGGGTGTTATGTAAGGTGATAGTGAGTCTTTCAACGTGCGGTGCGTACGCTCTAAGCTGCCATTAGTTTGTGGCCTATATGCAGTTGTATGTAAACGCTCTATTTCCAAAAATTTACGAATTTCTTTCATAATTTTGGACAAGAATGACGTCCCTAAGTCTGTCAATAGTTGTCGCGGCGTCCCATGCCTAAAAATTATACCTTTCACAAAATGTTTGGCAATAGTCTTTGCGGTCTGATCTTTCATAGGAAACGCTTCCAGGTATCGCGTAGCGGCGTCTTGAATTGTCAAAATATATTTGTGTCCCGAGTTAGTCTGAAATAGCGGCCCTACCACATCCATAGCTATACGGTGAAATGGTCTCTGTTCTGCCTGAAATTTAACAAGAGGTGCGGGGCGGAGATGTGGGGAAGTTTTACGTTGTGCACAGGAAATACACGCTTTTACATAATTTTTCACATCCGTGCGCAACTTTGGCCAATAGAACTTCGAGCTAACTCGCTGTAATGTCTTATCTATCCCGCCGTGACCTGTAAGCGGTGAATCATGACAGGCACGCATAACTGCTAAGCGCTGGGATTCGGGAATTACTAATTTATCTTCATGACGGTCATCATCCAAATAATAATAGCTTTTTGGAGAATTAATGTCTTTCAACATGGTTTTAATTTAATTTGATCAATTTTTATTGTTTCACGATCCCAGAGCACTACATCACAGTCTGCGTGCCCTATCATTCTCACTGGTCTTATTCGAGATAACGCGTCGGCGTTAGAATGTTTCACTCCAGGTCTGTACTCAACCTTAAAGTCGTATTCGGCTAACATTAACGACCATCGCATGAGCCGGCTATTTGTTTCTTTCATCTTCATCAACCATTTTAGTGGTTGATGATCCACAATTACGGTGAATGACAGGCCGTACAGATAGCATCTATAATGTTTAATGCCCCAGACAAGTGCTGCGCATTCCCGCTCTGTCGTGCAAAGATTTTGTTCTGCTTTACTTAATTGTCGACTTGCATAGGCTACCGGCATTTCATGTCCGTCATACGGTTGGCATAGTACGGCGCTAATAGCAAAAGCTGATGCATCCGTGCACAAAATGAATTCTCGATCAAAATCAGGGTATTTTAAAATGGGTGCCTGTATTAAAGACTCCCTAAGCCCGTCAAAGGCTTGTTGAGCCTTCTCATTCCAATTAAAACGTGCATAGTTTTTCGTTAGAGCCGTCAGTGGCACGGCTATTTTCGCGAAATTGGATAAGAATCGCCGATAGAATCCAACTAGACCGAGAAAAGATCGTATCTCCGTAACACTAGTGGGCACTGGATAATTTTTGACTACACTAATTTTGTCAGGATCGGGTTTGATGCCGTTGTTACTAACAATGTGGCCTTAATATTTAGTCTCATCGTGCATGAATTTACATTTACTGGGATTCAAAGTTAATTTAGCGTTTCTAAGTCGGTCGAAAATAAGCCTTAATTTTGAAATGTGCTCCGGCAAATCACTGGAGCTAAAACAAATAATGTCGTCCAAATATACGAAGCAATCTGTTACCGTTAAACCCGAGAATACTGTGTACATAAGCCTCTGCCATGTACTTGGACTGTTAGCGAGGCCAAAAGGCATTCTATTGCATTCATAATGGCCCCATGGTACTGAAAACGCCGTTTTCTCTCGGTCTTTTGGATCCACTTCGACTTGCCAATAACCCTTAGTCAGATCTAAAGTAGTAAACTTAGCCGCTTTACCTAACTGGTCTAACGTATCCTGCAAATTGGGTATCGGGAAAAAGTCTCGTTTAGTAACCGCATTCAACGCACGGTAGTCAATACAAAATCGAAATGAATTATTACCATTGGCATCAGTCTTTTCTACGAGTACTACCGGCGCTGAGCATTTCGTCGATTAAATGTTTCATAACCTGTCGTCTACTAAAAGGTACTCGATAAGGAGCCCGAGCTACCGGTGCGCTATCGCCAGTCAACATTCTGTGTTGTACCATATGAGTTTGTTTTAACGGTTCCTGTTTAGATTTAAAAGTATCTGCATACTCGAGTAAAATTTTCGAAAATTCTTCTCTATCAGCTGTTTCTAAATGACCCAGAATAAACAACTCTGAAAATTCTTTAGTTGAAATTGCGTTTACGTTTGCAGCTGACTGTTCAATTTGGAAATCTGCCTCATCGGCAGGAACCGCAATTGCAATAGGTGTGTTTTTATCTAAATTTGCACATTCAGGGCTAACATTTAAAATATTGACCAATACTGATTTTTCTTAGTCAGCTTTTTTATCACAACACGAGCGATTAGCACACCGTGTAATTCGATATCCTTAGGCTCGAGTACGTATGTGCCGACCGGGGCACGATTGTTAATAATTGCTGAGCAGGTAACTGAATGACGTGCGGGAATAGCTAAAGATTGCCTCATACGAATTAGGAAATTATGTTCCGTCTTTTGACCTGTTTTGTTGGAATCGGCATTTGTCGATTCCGCGTGTTGATTACAAGTTTGAGAGTCAATGACCTCTCCAATTTTTGGTTTATCACCCTTTGACTCACCGATATTGTAATCCGAAATAATGATTTTGTCGGAATCGGCATTTGTCGATTCCGTGCGTTAATTACAAGTTTGTGAGTCAATGACGTCTCCAATTTTTGGTTGATCACCCTTTGACTCACCGATATTGTAATCCGAAATAATGATTTGTCAATCATGACTCTGTCCAATGATCGGCAAATCCGAAACTAAAGGAGATTTTTCCGAATTAATGATATTTTCGCCACGACTCTGTTCAATGGCTAGCAAGTCCGAATTTAACGAATGCTCTGCGATAATGACATGTTCATCCCGACTCTGTATAAGGATGCAACCGTCCGAATTTATCGTAGAGGGAGTGACTTACTGATCATTACTTTGTCCCATGAAATTCACGTCCGAATCTAAAGTAGGATTTTTGGTCCTAGAGTTAACTGAACGAATCTTGTCAGTGTTACATAATTTTGAGATTTTTGTCATAGATAAAATTTTGCCCATGATTTTAAATTCATCTGTTTCGAAATTTAAAACTACGCGATGGGTTTCTAAAAAGTCGACCCCAAGTAGCCCATCTGTATTAAAGTCGTCTGTGCAAACTACGAATTTGTGTACAATTTTCTGCGACAATCCACAATCTAATTTGATAGCTACCACCGCATCACTACGCAGGTGGTTCCCCGATACATCGACTAAAACATTCTTTGAGGCAGAAATCGAAAATTGGTGCTTAACTGCTACGTGTCGTTTGATTAGAGACATAGCTGCATCCGAATCTATTAAAAAGTGGTAAATTCCATCGTTGATTTTTAATTTAACCACACGTGTTTTATCTAGACAAAAATCTGCGACCCTCGGTATAACACTGACGATTTCTTGGTTTATTCTGTCTGACGCGGGGTCGCCGTCGAGACAGATTTCCCGTTTAAAGGGCAATCTTTCGCAATATGTCCGGGCTTAACGCATTGGAAGCAAAATTTCTGTTTAGGGTCAGGGCAGGCCTTGTAGTTGTGATCTTTACTGCCGCATTTAAAACAACGACCCCTCATCTGCGGGTATTTTTGGTCTGAGCGAAGTCTACCATTCATTTTGGATTTCTTCGAAATATTTGGCTTTGCCTGCGCGGATTTATTGGGCGTAGAACGCTCCGAATTATATGTTACTGTCCTTATGCTAGGCTTATGTGCATCCGCCTTGGTCTCTTTGTATAATCTGGCCAAAACTTCCTCACAATGTTCCGCATAAGGTAGCGCTTCGTCTACGGTTCCAAATTGACGATACCGGCAGATTTCATTAGCTAAACGGGTGTCTAGACCCTCTAAAAATTGTTTTATTAAGGCTGTCTCTCTCTTAATTGTATTTCTTAAATTTAAGTGCTCATTATTATGAATGACTGGGAAAATTTTGGATGCCGCTATTTCCAGTCTTAATGCATATTTTCTGAGAGATTCGTCCTTTTTTCTAAATATTTTACCAAATTCGCGTTCCGCAGAGGCTGGGTCTGTTTTCCGGCCGTAAAGATTAATCAACCAACTTCGAAAAACGGCCACAGTGTGTGGACGTCTATCGTGAAGCAGTGAATAGAAACTGGCCTGCGCTTCACCCCTTAATTTTAACTTCATAACGTTTACTATCTGTACGTCAGTCCAACCGTAACATTCTGCTACTGCTGCCACGTTATCCAAAAAAGCCTCTAATTCCGGACCGCTTGAATAGATTTTAATGTTCTTGAGAGCCGACATTGTGCTCGGATCCGAAAATATTTGAGTGGTACCATGATCAGGAGTAGAGGTTGGAGCAGAGGGCGGGATACCGCTGGCGGGAGGTGTGGACGGTACTGTTTGTTTTACACTATGTTGGTACGGTGGTAAATGATAGGAATAGGGTTGCTGGTGAGACGTTCCTGGCCCGGGGTATGCATAAGGATAGTAGCTATGGGCTGGACCATAGCTAAGTAAACGATATGGATTCTCAGTCCCGAATGTTGAGGCAGTACTAGCAACCGGTGGTAGCGAATATGTAAGGCCGGTCGTAGTCGATATGTCTCTAGTCGTAACTGCTACAGTTGTAACAGCCGTCGTTGTAGTCTGTGTTACTGTACTTGTAATCGCCATAATATAACTAATTACCAACTGACAATGAACAGAAGATCGCCCTCTTAAAAGCGACGATATTATAGCCAATTGATCGAACAATTGGATCCTGTCCGCAGCGCCAATTGTAACAACCGCGACTGGGGTGCAACAGAAGTAGCGATGTTATTCAATTTAAGAAAGGAATTATACTTACCTGCTGTCCGTTGCGTCGGCTGGTAAGCTGATCTCTGCACTGGGTATAGGTAGCACAATAGTTATGAACAATAATTTAGAAATTAATTAAGTTTATTATTGACAAATAAACAGAAATAAATTATAAAGTTCAAAATAGGTATCGAATTAATATTTAATAGTAACAATACTAAATTCTAAACGGTTGGACTGAGAATGACCCGCCTGGCCGACACGATCATCTTTTTGTCCTCGGTAAACAAACTAAGTGCATACTCGACAATATAACGCAATAGCTGATATTAATATAAAACGTCAATTTGAACGCGGCCAGTTACGAAACCAAATTTTGCACAACAATCAAAATGTTACAATAGATGAAGTGGTAGGAATTTGGAGCATTGTCGCGTCAGTAAATGTTAGTTTGTCGCCATCTACATGGAAAATATTATTATATTCATGGCAAATTTTAATGTTTGTTCCTTTTTCCTCTTCGTTAAGGTGTTCTGTTCTTAGAAGATTTGTTATTTTGTCTAAACGATCGGAAATAGAATTATTGTTAGTTTGATTATTTATTTTATTTATTTTTATTTCGGCTTCGTTATTAATTTCAAAAGGTTTAGCTTTAGCGTGAAATGGATGTTGAGAATTACAATCAGGGAAATTTAAATATGTATAGCAACTAGTTTTATGTGGATCGCTGATTGATGATTGGTTGATCTTCGTAACACGGCGCAAGCCCATTTAATAAATTTAATTTGATAAAGCTTTTGTTTGCCCCAGTCTCTATTACAAGTTTACAGGGTCGAATTAATTCGGGTGATGTTAGTACTACGTAGGAAGATATGTAGCCACCTTGTTTAAGAATTAAAGGAGTAGCCTAACATTTCAATGTTATTATATTGTTTTGTAACTATTGGTTTTCTAGTTGAGTTGTGAAAAATAAAGAATACGTTTAATTTTATCCTGTGTATATAAATTTAAACAATTTATGAAGAACAATCGGCCCGATTTAGGTGACCATTTCTCAAATTGGCCGTTCTCTGAGAGCTTTGTTAGTTTAAAGAAAGATTTAGGTGGGAGTTTCGTTGAGAACTTGAGGTTGTGATTGATTGCTTTGACTATTTCGATTATTTTAATCTCTCTTGCGACATTCATCAATTAAATGACCATTCCATTTAATAATTACAGAATTTTAGTTGCTTGTGATTGAAAGTATTTTGGTTACGATTTTGAAAATTAGAGTTTTGATTGCGTTGGTTGTAAGAACTTGAATTTTGCTGATTGTGAGAATTATAATTTTGGAAATGTCTAACGTTTGGTTAATTATGATTTCGTCGAAAATTTTAATATGTCCAGGTTTATTACAAAGGAACAAAATCTTGAGTTTTTTTATCATTTGATACTTTTGAATTTATATCTTTGATTTTTGTTCTTCTTCCAATAGCAATAGCGTCTTCTAAAGTTTGTTGATTTTGTGATTTGACATTTAAAGAAATGTTTGGAATTAAACCCGTTATAAAAACGTGTAGTGGTTTGTTTTTAATCATTTCTACACATGCATCTCTAGCTTCCGTGGTCAATCCTTCATCTAGGGTATCTAACAATTTAATACATCAGTATACAATTTTGTTTTCAAAGGATATGACGCTTTCATTTGTGACGTGTTTACAGGAATTTAATTCAAGTTGCCATTGACCTGCTGTTCTATTCTCTGAATATATGCCCAATAAATAATTTTTTAAATCATCTTAAGGTTCAAAAGGTTCTATTCTTTACTAAGGATGTACCACCACATGTTAATTTAGATTCTATTATACAAAGCAGAATAGATTTTAGTTCAGGTTTAATGTATTTATTAGCTCTGGTACAATTATCTACAAATTCATAAAATTTTGTTTTGATTCCGTCGAAATGAAATAGTGGTAGAATTAGGCATTTTGAAGATTATTTAATACGATATAGATACAGATATAATAAATAGATATAGATTAGGAGTTTGAATTGCGAAATTGAATAAAAGGTTTTACTTAAAAATCTTTATTAGTGCTGTGGAACTTGTCGTAGAGTAGGTAGGCTTTGGCGATGTCTCTACGGCATTACATTATTGTACTCGGTCTCTGCGATGCTCTGGTGGAGTCGATGTTGATCAAGTAGGATGCTTCAGTTCTGGAGTTTGAGTTCGCTGATGCTCGGATATTTCTGCAGTTGATTGCGGAGTGCGTCGTAATAAGGATAACTATTTAGTTAAAAACGACGGTTTCTTGCAATACTTTTTACAAGTCAATCCCACTTCTGACACTAGTTTTTGTAATGGATTTGACTCAGGAAGGAAGGGTTATACGTTGATCTTATAACACCGATGATAATTGTAATAAAGAAGTTTATTTCATCGTCGATTTGACAGAGCTACAGCAACGAGTTGTAAATTGTAACTAACCAATTCTTGAGCATGAATATATACATAAAATTATCAATTAACGAAATAAAACAATTGACTTATTCTGGTTTTGTCTGACTAGCTATGAGAAACTTAAATATGAGATAAGGGCGGAGGAGAATTTGTGAAATATATTTATATTAACAAATTATAACTATTCTAACAAAGTTTAATAATTATTTCTTATCTACAATTATGTTATTACATTAAAATTATAGTTACGAAGTCTTTCAAAAACTTATGCAACTCTACCGTTATGTGTTTTTAGTTCAGGTCCATGTACAACTTTATTGTCGAGGTAAACAAGACATTTATAGTTTTGCATACCGGCAAGAACTGTGTTCATCAGTCTTTAGAAGGTGACTGGTGCATTATTTAATCCGAGAGGCATTCTATTCAATTGATAGTGACCGAAAAAAACAGAGAAACCTGTTATAGGAGCGTCATTAGAATCCATTTTATTCTGATGAAATCCTGAGGAGATCAAGGGTGGTAAAATACTGTGTGTTCAAAAAAAATTCCTAACTCGGAGTAGGCTATGAACAAAGAAACGTATGTCAATTTAAAAAATATTTAATTAAATGTCAATTTGACATAAAATACTGTCAAGAATTTCATGTAAGAAATGAAAGCTTTTCTTATTGAATCTTTTTCTAGAAATGGAAACAAATTAGAAAACAGCTAATGTCAATATACTGCATACTTCTTTAATGTTTTTCTCCTTAAAATTATATTTGAAGATCATTTTTGACATCTAGACTTTTGAATTGAATAACGATCAGACATACGTTTCTCTGTTCATAGCCTACTCCGAGTTATGAATTTTATTGAACACACTGTATTTAAAATTTCCTACATCCTGTAGGTCAGATTGATAATAAATAAATAAATAAATTGATAGAGGATTTCGGTAGTGTTTGGAAGAGGGTAGGAATCACCTACACTGACATGGTTTAGTTTTCTGTAGTCTATAACTACTTTCAGTTTCTTTACTCCGGAAGTATCGAGCTTTTTGAAAACTACCCGAACAGGTGAATTCCACGGACAATTTGAACGTAAAATTATATTTTGATCAAGCATTTTGTGAACTTGCTTGTCGACTTCTTTTTTATAGATATCGGGGAAACGATAGATTTTATTCGCAACTGGAATGGAAGAGGTGATAGGTATCATGCATGACCGCGTCGGTATATAAAAGTATATATCCTATATAAAAGATATCAGTGAATTGTTTTTCTTCTGTGTTCATGTGTGATGTGCGTAAAAGATATATGATTTTATTGACACGATTAGAGTTATGGTTTTAAGGTGATTTGGAATTAATATGCGTTACGTTTGTTTCAGCGTTACTATTCATATCATGTAAGTATTCAACACAGATACCAACTTTTCTAATACTTACAATGCTTGAACAAATATAAACACCGTCGAGAGTTTCCAACTTTAGTGTTATCGCATGGTTCTTGGAATTTGAAGTGTTAGCGATATTAATTTTTACAATGGTTTCGGATCTAGGTTTTAGGGTATACAGGATTTTACTTTTTTTCGTGGAATCGGGTGATTTTGAACTTTTGATGCTTTCATTATTAGGGTTAGATCGAGGGTTAGATTTTAGATTATAAATTTGAGTTTTAATTAATTATAATTTGAAAGGTATTCTGTTCGGGTATAATGTAATGGGGTGTTCGAGTGCCTTGGAGCTTATCCTCTTCGTTGGAGGAAGTAAAAGAAATGATGTAGAAATAATAATAACTTTATTACAAGAAAACGGTTGATAATTACAGACGATGATTATTACAGCTACAAGCGTGAAATGTCTACTGCCTGGTGTTATTGAAATACATGGGGATTATATATTAATCTTTATCAATTGAGTAAATATAGAACTAAGAGAATTGTGAGCTGGTCAACTCACAAGACAAACCAGACATCAGTAAAACAAGATGATAAATTTGATAATGTTTGTGGGAATTCAAACAATTGGAATGTCGAAAATATTTAAGTTTGCTTATATAATATTGTTCTATACATGAATAATAATAATTATTTATTAATAACAATTATAATACATTACAATAATGTATAATTTTTTAATTGATATTGGTTTGGAATGATTTTAAAAAATCGTTATCAATTAATCCATCGAAATAAATTGAAAAATTATCAAGAACAATATGAAAGGAGTGACTTTTGTTACAATTAGAATTTTTTAAATAGAAGCAGCAAACTGTCTTTTGTGGCTTATCAACATTATCATTCCCTTTAAGAATAATGGGTTGGTCTTTATGACATTTGACAAAAGGTTGTAATAAACTCAATTCAATAAGACTTATGTTTGCTCCTGTGCCCAATAGAAATTTTGCAGGACGAAATAATTCAGGAAAGTTTAAGGTGAGATAGGAGGTTATTCCTGAGAAATTGTTTGTGAATAATCTGCCTGTACTAAGTTTGCATGCCTCAGATTGGCCGTTTTCTGAGGACCTTGGGTATTTAAATGTTGCCTTTGATAAAAGGTATGATTTAAAAAGGATGATGATTGACGATTTACGTTTTGTTTTCTGCTATTATTGTACTCGCGTTTGCGACATTCATTTATGAGATGTTCGATATTTTTGCAATAGTTGCAAATCTTTTGTTGAATTAAAATTGTTATTAAGAGGATTTTGATTTCTAGAGAAATTTCGATTATGATTTTGAACGTGTCTGACATTGCGTGATGATAGATGGTTATTACTTGATTGATATTGACAGTTTAATGATGTTTAATGTAGTCGAGGATCAGAGGGACGGATTTGTGATTTGGTAATTTAAATGATAGTCGATTGTTGAATGTTTAATTAATATACTATTTATTAATATCAGAGTCGCCAGCAGCGTAACGTCGTAAGTGTGAATCAAGACTAACAAAATGTACAGTACATATACAGGTTTTGAGATTACATATAGTGATAAATTACAATAATAAGATAGGGTGTTTCTTGACCACGAGAACAAACAAATCATAGACAAAAACATTTCCTGGAAAATAGATAAAGTATGTTTGAGATCAATGTGTAATCTATTGGAAATTTACTGGTACATTACACCTTTTTTAATTTTCTCTAATATAGGTTAAGTTTTAACACACACACACACACACACATATATATATATGTGTGTGTGTGTGTAATACAAAGATAAAAGTTTAGTATACATAAGGATATTTATTTGGAGAGTATACATATAGCGTTTTATTTATTATTATTTTGCAAAGAAAATTCTTATAGTTAAACATACATATTGTAATGGGTATCACGACGTTGGGAACAATAAGAAAAAAAAACGATTTGGTAAAATATGAGTTTATTTATACTAAGTACTGACACTCTGAAAACTGTGAATTGAGTGACGTGCTGGTCGAGTAGGAATGACAAAAATATCTCCGTATGACTGTTGAAGATATGGGTTATATAGTGAACATTATCGATTGCTGTGTCCAAGGGTCGTTATGAATCATCGTGGATCATGAGAAGACAGTGGTTTTGACGATTAGGCAATATCATTAGCTAAATAATTTCATAGGTCAGTTTTGAGGTAAACAATAGTCATACAATGTTATCTTAAACTATATACATTATTAAAATATTCCATTACGTTATACATTATTATCTTATACTACACATTAAAATATTCCAGTACATTACACCTCCCTCCTTTAGAGGAAAGATAGAGTTACATTTTATCTTTCAGCTTTGCGATGCGGGAGCTTCGCCTTAAGGAAGTTTCTTCCGATGGTTCACCTGCAGTTTGGTTATCCAATTCGATGGAAATTTCTCAATTGACTTTATTTTTCGCTGTGGACTTAAATACATTTAATGTTAAATAATTAGTGAGTCTATTACATGAATCTGTGGTGATAGGACGGGCACACTTATTTTTTATTCCTTTAAACAATCTGTAAACAATATACAAAAATACAATTTTAGCAATTGTACATAAAATATACACAAAATAATTATTTGATAATAACTTGTCGTGAAAGGGAATATCTATAGTTTCAGTCATTTTTTTAATGTGGTTCAACTTGTGGCTAGCAAGTTTTAAATCTTCTAAGTTCAAATCATTCCTTCTTAAAGGTATTAAATCTACAACAGTTTCGCTGTATCTAGTTTTACTACAACAATCATCATTCAATATATCGAATAGAGGTAGGGTTGAGATATAATTACTTTGAAAATCTTTGTTGAATGTGGTTAAAATAGTGGTGCTAGTGAAAGCTTTGCAATTTGGGCTAAGCGTCAAAATACCTGTTTTTGATAAAGACGTATCAGTGGGAATTTGTCCTTTACAATTTAATGTAATTGTCGAGAGATTTGGGAGCACATATATCCAACTATTACTTTCGCGTAAACGATGCCATATTTCAACTTGAATTTTAGAAACTTGTGTATCACAAGAACTTGGTATCGAACTTTGCGAAAATAAAATTTCAGTTTCACATGTTGGTTTTACATGAACGGAATACAAAGGTTCTCTTCGTTTGCATATGTAATCAATTAAGAATAAGGCTTCACATTGATGGAAATTCTTTATTATACTATATTGTAGTTTATTTTGCGATACAGCAAGAAATTTGGTAATTGGAATGATTAAGAAATGAGTTTTAGCATTAGATTCTATTTGCAAGGGTATTAGTTCGTACAAGTCGAATTTCGTTTCTTCTACCAGAGGGATGTGAATAACGAAAACTCAGTTTAAATTATGTCTAAAGACATCTAATGAGATAAATTTAGTTATACTTGAATAATTTTCCAAATCTGGGGATACAGGATAATTCGTAGATATAGGTAGGAAAGGAAGAGTTTTTTGAAGTTCAGTTACAAATTGAATTGGAGAAATAATTCGGGGATGTAGAATACTTCTAGTTGCTAATAACAATGAAGTTATTAAATCTGAATGTTCTTTATCGATTTCACTAATCATAAGAGTAAGCAAGGCAAAATGTTCGTCTATGTTTTGTTTAATTTGGATATCGAAATTAATTTTGTTTGATGTTTTTATAAATTTTTCGAGTGTTGCAAAATTCTTATTAAATATTTCTTCATTTTTATTTATATTTGTGACTGTGCTATTAAAATTTGATATGGTAGATTGAACGATTAAAGTTTGTTCTCTAAGTAATTTGATAGTTCCTTTTTCATCTTCTTTTATTGAATTTATTGCCTTTACGTAATTAGCTGCATCATCTGAATCTAAAGTTCCAAAGATTAATTTAAATAGTGATCCAATTCCGTTGATTAATCCGCGTCGTACACGAGTATGACCAATCATTGATTTCAGGGAATAGAATTTGGTATTTAATACGGGAATTAATTGATCTAAGATTTTAAGGGATGTATTACATAATGAAAATTGCTTTAGTGATAAATGTTCGCAAAGAGTTTTTGTTCTGGTAAACGTAGAGCCTATTAAGTCTAGTTTGGATTCTAAGGTGGAAATATCAAGATATGTGACCAATTTCCAGTTATTTTCATGGAATCTCAGGTTTGCGATGTGATCGTAGTAGATACCCGGTGATTTCTCAATTTTTGAAATATTATACATGTCGTTAGCGACTACGCAGTGGATGAATCTGCAACAAAAGCGTGTTTTAAACGATTTGTATGGACTTTTACATTTTTCTTTTTTATTTTTATTGTGCAATTTACTGGTGAATTTAATTCTGTGATTATGTAGGGTCCGCTATATTTTGGTGTTAGTTTTTTTGATTTACCTATTTTAGTTTGATTATTTTCCAAAATAATTTATCTCCTATTTTATAGTCTACTGATTTACTTTTCTTATCATAGTAATATTTATTTGTTTCTTTAGATTTAATAAGATTTTCGCGTGCTATTTCATTACTTTTTTGTAATTTTAATTTAAGTTCATCAATATAGTTATCGTATGAGTATTTGAATTCGGGTGGTTGTGTAAGACTTGACGGAATTTCGGGTTTAAAACCAAAGACTAATTCATAAGGGGTAAATTTTGTGGAAGTATGGACTGTCGTGTTGTATGAGAACATTCCAAAGTCTAACCAATTGTCCCAATCGGTTTGTTCATTATTTATATAGTGTTTAAGGTAATCTGCCAGAGTAGCATTGCTACGTTCTAGAGCTCCGTTGGTTTCTGGATGGAATGCAGTGGTTTGTACTCTTTTAATTTTAAATAATTTCGAAATTTCTTTTAATAAGTTTGAGGTGAAATCTCTACCTTGATCGGTCAAAATTTCTTTTGGGATTCCAAATTTACAAATAAATTGTCTAACTAGTTTATCGGCTATTGTGGAAGCTTCGTGATTAGGGATTGGATAACATTGAGAGAATTTAGTAAGGTCGTCCTGAAGGGTTAATATGTACCTGTTACCATTTTCTGTAAGAGTGAGTGGCCCTACTATGTCAAGAGCAATTTTTTCGAATGGTTTTGATGAAGTTGATGTTATTTCCATTGGTTTAATATTTTTATTTCTAACGAGTTTATTTCGCTGACATGAGTCGCAATTTTTTATGAATTTTTTTATATCTGATTTCATATTATGCCATATATAGATTTCTCTAGTCCTATTAAAAGTTCTATGATATCCAGAATGTCCAGAGGTTGGGTTTGAATAATATTCTTCTAGAATAGTTTTTATTTCGGACGAATCTGGGGGGTTTAGATTATTATGGAAATTTTTTATTTCTATATGCGTATTTCTAAAAATATATCGTAACATTGATCTTAATTTGTTCCATTTTAAATTGTCGATGTTGTTTCCTAATCTAGGTAAGCTAATAGAATTTATGTCATTAGTTACGAGATAATTTTTTAATTTATTAAAGACCGTGAACAAATCTTCATAACTAATGTTGTCCCAATAGTTTGATTTTGAAACTAAATAAAAACATTGAAATTCTAAATTTTGAATTATTCCCAAATCGAAAAGTTTTAAATTCTTTTTTACTAAAACGTTCTTATGATGAAACTTGTTTTCTAATTCTGATAATAAATCAGTTGACATATCCAAATCTTCGGAAATACATACAGCAAAATTGTCTTTAGAGGTTAGCAATGCTTGATTTACTTCAGTTATTTTATTATATTGAATTAATTTAGTTTCTAATGATTTTTAAAATAGTTGATAGGTTTCGGGATCTGGGTTGGAATGTAATTTATGAATGGTAGGTTGATCTAGTAATTCTGTTCTACTTAAACTGTCGGCATTTGAATTTTCTTTACCTGGTTTATAGATAATCTCATAATCATATTCCTCTAATTTCAGACGCCATCTAACTAATCGTGAACCTGTAACTTTTACTTTAAATAACCATTGGAGTGGTTTATGATCGGTCAAGATCTTGAATTTCCTGCCATAAATGTAAGGTCGAAAATGTTTAACACACCAGATTATTCCTAATAGTTCCTTTTCAGTGGTAGTATAATTAGATTCGGCTTTATTTAAAGATCTACTAGCATAAGCTATTGGCAAATCATGAGGAATATTACCTTGAGATAAGACACCTCCTATCGCGTAATTACTCGCGTCTGTTGTTAAGATGAATTCTTTTGTGAAATCAGGATATTGAAGGATCGGTTTATCGCAGAGTTTTGATTTTAGTAATTCAAAAGCTTCTTGTTGTGAACTTGTCCTTTGGAACGGAATGTCTTTTCGTAGCAAATGAGTTAATGGAAGAGATATTTTACTGAAATTTTGAATGAATCTACGGTAGTAACCGGCAAGACCCAAGAATGATTTAATGTCTTTAGGATTTTTTGGAACTGGGAAATCGCGGACTGATTTAGTTTTATTAGGGTCGGGTTCGACACCTGACTGAGTAATATGATGACCTAAATACATAACTTCACGACGTAAAAACTCGCACTTATCCGGTTGCAATTTTAAATTATGATTATCGAGACGTGTAAATATTTCTCTAAGTTTTTGATTATGGTTTTCTAAAGTGTCGGCGTAAATGACAATATCGTCAAGATATAGTCAAAACATCGAGTACCTTGTAATCCAGTGAGAACGTTATTCATCAACCTTTGAAAGGTTGCTGGCGCGTTTTTTAATCCGAAAGGCATTCGCTTGTATTGGTAATGGCCCAAAGGTACAGAAAAAGCAGTTTTTTCGCTATCTTTTTTATGCATTTTGATTTGGTGGAAACCAGATGCTAAATCGAGGGTAGTGAAATACTTTGAATGTCCTAATTGGTCCAGGATCTCGGTGATATTTGGGAGGGGATAGGAATCTCCTATCGTGACATTATTTAAATTTCTGTAGTCTATTACGAGACACCATTTTTTTTCATTTGAAGCATCAGTTTTCTTTGGAACAACCCACACAGGTGAGCTGAAAGGAGAGGTAGATGGTTCGATAATATCTTGGTCAAGCATTTTGGAGATTTGTTTATTTACTTCTTGTTTGTGGACTTCAGGCTAACGGCTGGTTTTAGTAAATATTGGTACATCTGTAGTAGTAGGAATTTCATGTTTAACAATATCTGTATGAGTCAAGGGGTCACCGTCTAAGTGAAAAATGTGATTAAATTCTATACATAAATTTGTCAATTTACCTTTTTCTTCTAAATTTAAATGATCTGTTCTTAGCGCATTTTTTAATATGTGAATTCGATTAGAGTTATAATTTTGATCGGCTAATGTAGGTGATTCATTAATTTCAAAGGGCATGATATTTAAATCTAACTGACTGATTTTAACGGATTTTTCGTTAGTATTCAAAATTGTTGTAACGGCAGTAGAGTTACTTGTGTTTACATGGACAATACTTGAGCATAGGAATACTCCGTCAATTATTTCTAAATTCTCTAGAATACCTTCTTTAATTTCTGGATTATTTACTTTTATTGGAATGACTGTTTCGGACCTAGGTTTAAGGGTTATAGGGAACATGGAATATAATTCCTGTGGTTCGGAAATTGAGTTAGTTTTAGGTTTTAATGTAGATAACTGAATATGCTGTAGTGTAATGAAATTTTCATCTATTATCAATTGATCATTTTCATAATTTATTTTTACATTATTATTTTTTAGAAAGTTATTACCTAATATTCCATCATATGATATGGGAAAATTATCTTTGACTACGTAGAACAATTGATTGTAATTTCTATTTTTAATTTGATTATCGAGATAACAATAACATATTGATTTAGTAGGATTTGGAACGTTATCAATACCTCTGAGGATAATGTTATCATTTTCGAAACATATGACATTGCCTTGTAAATTTGAGAGTTTTATTAAACATATGTCAGCTCCAGTATCTAAGAGAAATGAGGTTGGAGAGGGCTTTAGATGTGGAGACTCTAGGAATATGTATGTTGTGATGGCTTGAGGATTTATTGTTCGGATTCGGCTTGGATCGTGTTTGCTGTCCTCGAGTTTGTGGCCTTGACTCGCGAGTTGGAGTTTAAATGGTTCGGATTTGAGTTAGAAGTGGAAGGATTTTGTGATGCGTTATTAGAGTTTCTTTGATTATTATATTGTCTTTTCCTACATTCAGATATTAAGTGACCGAATTTCTTACAGTAATTACATTGAATTTGTTGATAATTAGTTCGAGTATTTGGAGAGGATCTAGTGAAGAGATTATTTGGATTTTCGAATCTCTTGTGATTATTTGGATTATGATTTTAATTTTGAAAATGTCTGACATGGTTTTCCTGTTTAATATTTCTAAAATTTTGTTTTTGTTTGAAAAAACAATTAAAATTTGAATGACCTGCCTTATCGCAATATGTACAATGTTTAGTGGTACTGTTACTAATAGATTGATATTTTTGAATTTCATTTTTTGAAAGCTGTTCTTGTTCTTCTATAATTGCAAGATTTATCGCTTCAATGTATCAGGTTTTTGTGATTTTACTATGAGAGCAATATCCTTAGTTAATCCAGTTACAAATACGCTGAGAGCTTGAGTTTTTAATAAGTTTACGCATGCATTTCGTTCTGCGGTTGATAGTTCTTTGCCTAATGAGTTTATTAATTTTATATAGCAATTTTCTACTTTATTTGCATAAGAAAGAATATTTTCTTTAGGATTTTGTTTGCAAGAGTTCAGTTGAAGTTGCCATTGGCCTGTTGTAGGCTTTTCTGAGTAGACACTGAATAAATATGTTTTTAAACTGATCCAATCGACAAAATCTCTATTACGAATTAATAATCTCGCATTCTCTGTGAGTTGTGTTTCTATAATTTTGAATAGAACTGGCTTATTTGCTTCAGAGTCTAGTGACATGGATTTATCGCAATTGTCTACAAATTCATAGAGTTTGGACTTTGTACCGTCAAATTTAGTTAACATTCTAGTAGCTAATTCGATTGAAATAGAAGTCATTTTAATATTTTGCGTATGAAGACTGTTGTGAGACTGATTTTGAGTTTAATATGATTTGAAGAAATTTAGGAGATTTAAATTTGCTACTTACAGAAACAGAGTCAGTGTGTGTATGACGTGTGTGTGATTGAAGTATGGGTGGACACGTTTGGATCGGTGTGGTTGGTCCTTTCGTGGTGATGGTACCCAGGCATCGATGTTCAAAACTGCGGAATGGTGCGACGACGGCTTCGTGGCTCGGCGTTCTGCACGGCTGGCTGACGACTTGGCTTCTCGGAACTCGGTTCGTCTCCGTAGTTGATGACGTTCGATCTGGATCGTTGTTTCTCCTCTGGATGCGCGTATGAAACTTTTCGAATTTCACGAATGTCGCGTGCCGGATTTAAAGAAAACAATCCCACTTCTGACACCAATTTTGTAATGGGTATCATGACGTTGGGAACAATAAAAAAAAAAAACGATTTGGTAAAATATGAGTTTATTTATACTAAGTACTGACACTGTGAAAACTGTGAATTGAGTGACGTGCTGGTCGAGTAGGAATGACAAAATATCTCCGTTAGTGAACATTATCGATTGCTGTGTCCAAGGGTCGTTATGAATCATCGTGGATCATGAGAAGACAGTGGTTTTGACGATTAGGCAATACAATGTTATCTTAAACTCTATACATGATTAAAATATTCCATTACGTTATACATTATTATCTTATACTACACATTAAAATATTCCAGTACATTACAGAGTTTGTAAAATATTTTAATGGTTTCGAAATAAAACTGTTCGTGGTCGTTTGATGATGGATTTATTGATGGCTTGAATACAATTGTATGCTAGTGTAATGGACTCGAGGACGAACTGTGGTTGTAGGTTTTTACAAATACGATCGACGAGTTAGTTAAAATATATTTGATTTCGTAGTAAAATAATAGATGTAATAATTACAACGATGATAGATATAATATTACTGAATTGAGTTAGACTACCGTGGACAGAGTTGGATTGTACTCTGGACTGAGTTGGACTGCACTCTGAACTGCCTGATGATGGAGTATATATTACGAATTTTATCAATTACGCTAACATGAAACCAAGAAATGGTCAGTTCGCAGACATCAGCTAATAGTGATGTAATGGGTCGACAAAATAATACACTTCTGTGGTTAAAAATACTATTTATTAATAATAAACAGAGTGACGTGAAGTTTGAGATTTTGACTATGAATCTAGGATCGACTGCCTGACTGATGTGTGACTAGTAGATAATATAATAAATATTGAGAATAGCAGTAAACACAAGAATAGGATAACATCATACAAACATGATAGAAATACAATAATACAATTTAAATCAAAATACGATACAATGTTATAATAACTTAATAATTAATTAATATTCTAATATGGGTAGGTACATTACACCACCCTCTTAAACAAAAGGAAAGCCTCAAGGATTTTCTTTTAATTTAGCGATTCTTGTACTTCTTCAGATAGGCTTTTCAATTTCGTCGTAGCTATGATTATCTCTGTTACTTAATTCGATACTGGTTTTAACTGGATAACCTTATTGGTATTTTTAAATATATTCAAAGTTAAACAATTAGAAATTTCGTGACAACATGTATTGGTATTTTTAAAGATCTTCTTTTAATTTTTTGAAAATTTTTATAAAGGCTAAGAATTTTAAGTAAGGTACAAAACAAGTATATAAAATAGTTGTTATTAGTAACTCTGGAAAAAATCGAATTTTGAGGTTTATTTAATTCTTTGGTCCTTCTTTTTATTTCCTTTAACTTATGACTAGCTATTTCTAAATTACCTAAATTAATATTTGTATATATCCACCATTAGTGGAATTGTTACATTTGGTTTTTTATTTTTCAAACAACATTCGTCTTTAAATATAGAGAATGATGACAGTACAGTAGTACCCACGACAGTATTTATCCATGGTGAGTATCCCTGTTTTAGCAATCGAAATATCAAAAGGTGCAACGTTTTTGCAATTAATTGTTAAAGAAGTTAATTTGGGAGAAACGTAAATCCAACTGTTACTATTATGTAATCTATGCCATATTTCGTTGTTAGTTAGGAATATGCGAGTATCACAATTTCGTGGGATTCTAGAAGAAGTTTGCAATAGTTCTGTTTCACAAATAGGTTTAACATGTACTGAGTATATAGGTGATTCCAAAGGACATACTAGTTTTAATTCATTAAATTTTTTACATTTACTAACGTCGGATATAGCAGTATATTGTAATTTGTTCTCAGAAAATGTAATCATTTTAATAGAAGGTTGTATAAAAAGATAAGATTGGTTACTTGTTAGAATAGGTAAAGAAATAAGATTATAAATGTCGAATGTATTAATATCGAGTAAGAGATTTAAAAGTACAAATATCAGTCTATTATTAAAACGAAAAACTTCAATTTCCATTACTTGAACGAGTGCGTGGAAATTGTGCGTTTATAAAGAAGTTACGTAGCTCGTAGATGGGGGTAAGTATGGTAAGGTATTTTGTAATTCTTTAATTAATTGTGTAGGACCTAAAATTATAGGGTGAAGAATACTATTCTGAGCTAATAAAATTGCAGTCATATAATCGCTTAATTCTTTCTCGACTTCAGTGAACATAATTGTTAATAACGAGATGTGTTCGTCTGTTTCTTGTTTCCATTCTACTTCAAACAACTTTGTGTTTATTTCTTTGGCTAATTGTTCAAAAATTTTATGTTCGAATTTAATGATAGCGTATTTTCTTGCAATTTGGTAAGCGAGGTATTAAAATTTGAGATAGTTGACTTTACTACTTGCGTTTGTTCGTTTAACAATTTGATTTGTTCTTTTTCATCATGTGATAAAGATTCAATGGCTTTGTTATAATATTCACCATCGTTATGATCTAGGTTTCCAAAAACGAGTTTGAAAATAGAACCTAATCCGTCGATTAACCCACGTTTTGTTCTGTGGTTTCCAATAATTTCGTTAAAATTTTCAAGTTTATTTTTAACGACTGGTAATGTTTTTTCTAAGGTATGTAAAGAACTGCTACATAATGTAGATTTTTCGATATTATTGTGATCGCAAAGGTTACGTGCTTTTACGATAGTATTTTCGATTAAATTAATTTTTTGTTCGAAAGCAGAAATATCGACGTGTACAATTAATTTCCAAATATTCTCATAATAATTTAATTTAGTTATATGATCGTAGTAAATTCCTGGAGATTGCTTTAATTCGGTATGGTTGAAGAAGTGCTCTCCTGATACGAGGCTGACTAACCTAAAACAATGTCGTTTTAGTCTGTTATAATGAACGCGCACATGTTTATTTTTTATTTTGATTGTACAATTGACTGGGGGGTTTAATTTTATGATTTTATATAGACCTGTATACTTCTTAGAATATTTTTTCGTAGTTTCCTTCTTTACTTGGTTATTTTCTAAATACACCAAATCTCCTACTTTATAATTTATATCTTTGGTTTTCTTATCGCAGTATTTTTTGTTAGTGTTTTTGGACTCAATAATATTATTTTTGGCTATTTCGTGTGATTTTTGAAGTTTTAGGTTTAAATCATCTAAATAGGTGTCGTATGTATATTTGAATTCTACGTCTTTTGTAATTGAAGTTGGAAGTTCAGGTTTATTACCGAATATTAATTCATGAGGTGAGTATTTTGTGGAAGTGTGAGGTGTTGTATTATGAGAACATGGCAAAATCGAGCCATGAGTCCCAATCTGTTTGATATAATTTTACATAATGAGAAAGGTATTCGGATAAAGTGTGATGTGATCTTTCGAGAGCGCCATTCGTTTCGGGATGATATGCCGTTGTATTTAGTTTTTTAATTTTAAATAATTTTGAAACATCGTTTAAAAGGTTGAACATGAAATCTCTACCTTCATCGGTAAGGACTGATTTTGGTATGTCAAATTTACAAATAAAATTTTGAACGAATATTTTTGCTACGGTTTTTGCGTCATGTCGCGGAACTGCGAAGGCTTGGGAATACTTTGTTAAATCGTCTTGAAATGTTAATATATATTCATTACCGTTTTCTGTATGCGGTAATTTACCTACAATATCAAGACTAATTTTTTCAAATGGTTTAGTAGCGGTTGTTGTAATTTCCATTGGTTTCTTAGATTTATTCCGAACTAATTTATTTTCTTGGCAAGAACTACATGTTTTAATGAAATTAGCAATATATTTTTATGTTGGGCCAACGATATCTTTCTTTTATTCTTTTATATGTTCTATGGAATCGTGAATGTCCCGATGATGGATTTTAATGAAATTCTACAAGTACTTTCTCGATTTGGTCGGTGGTTAAGTTTATTATATTATTGTGATATATATTTATGATAATATTTGTATTTTTAAATATGTACCTGCTCATTGATCGAAAGTTGTGCCATTTTAAATTATTGTTATGACTTTGGGAATTTATATTTGGAGTATTTATGACAGATATGTTATTTTTTATTAGAAGGTTTTTGAGATTTAAAATAGAATGGAAAATATCTTCGTATGAGGGTTGATCCCAATAACATTTTTCTGTGAAAACAAATAATTATTTCATCAGAATGAAAGAAATGTTTAGTTTCGAACAATTCAGGGTTTTGGGGTGAATCTAAGTGATTGTATTTTTCGATTACATCTGTTAATAGTGTGGTTGAATTATCTAGATCACAAGAAATAAAAATAGCTTTGTTACCTTTAATAGTTTTAATGTCTCCGTCGAATTCATTTAGAAGATTATAATTCAGGAAGTCGGTGTATGTTTCGGTATTATTACTAGATTTGAATATTGAACAGTTGTTATTATCATTGTTAATTTCTAATTTAATAGGACTAAGCGAATCAGCATTTGAATTTAATCTACCTGGTTTATAAGTGATTTGATAATCATATTCTTCAATTTTTAATCGCCAACGAACTAATCGTGATCCAGGATCTTTTACGTTAAACAACCATGTCAAGGGTCGATGATCCGTAAATATGTTGAATTTCCTACCATAAAGCCTAAAATGATTAATTGACCAAACGATCGCGAGTAGTTCTTTTTCGATAGTGGAGTAGTTAGATTCTGCTCGTTTTAAGGTACGGCTTGTATATGTGATTGGCAAATCTTGGGAAATAGGATCTTGTGATAGGACTGCTCCGATAGCAAAATTACTTGCGTCGGTGGTAAGATTAAAGGGTTGAGTGAAATCTGGGTACTGAAGGATTGGTTCTGATATTAATGTTGATTTTAGTAATTCGAAAGCTTCTTGTTGTGTGCTTGTCCAAAGGAATGGTTCGTCTTTCCGCAATAATTGCTAAAGTTATTTATGAAACGTCTATAGTAACCAGCTAACCGAGAAAACTTTTTATATCCTTAGTATTCTGTGGAATTGGAAATTTCTCTACGGCTTTGATTTTGTTATCGTCCGGTTTGACATCTTCGGATGTGATATGATGTCCTAAATATATGACTTCTTTGCGTAAGAATTCGCATTTGTCTGGTTGTAATTTTAAATTATTTTCTGCTAATTTACAAAAGATTGATTTTAATATCTAACAATGATTATCGAGGTTATTTGAATAAGTAACAATATCTACAAGATATACAAAACATGCGGAACCCTGTAAACCAGTTAAAATAGTGTCCATGAGACGCTGGAATCGCGCTGGTGCGGTTTTAATCCAAAAGGCATTCTCTTGAACTCGTAATGGCCTGAAGGTACAGTGAATGCAGTTTTTGGTATATCTTTTTCTTCTATTGGAATTTGGTGAAATCCGGATGCAAGGTCGAGTGTTGAAATAGTTATTTATGTAACAAGTGTGTAAAGTAGTACTTTTTTGGTCGAGTGCGGAAATTGTAGCACGAACAAAAAATACTAATTTACACACGTGTTGCATACAACATTTTTCCTACAACCAAAATGGTATTAATGTTTCTCATAATACTGAATGTACAGGCATCCAGCAGTTTCAAATACTGTTAGTACTCTTTCTCTTAACACTGTACAAAATGCAACTTAAACACTTGGAACAATCTCAGACAGACGATGATTAGTCTTTTATAATGTACAAATTGTACATTTAATATTAATATTAAAAATTAGGTTAGCTTAGTATATTTGTCAAAAAAATGTTAATGTTTTTAAAAATTAGATCAGTACTCAATGTGTTAAAAAAATATTAGATTTGTTTCATTTACAGTGTTTATTCATATTTCTTAATAAATTTTATTACTTTTATTATTATATACTACCTAATTATATACTTGACAGATAAATTAACCGAATTTTAATCTTGCTTAGCAACACTTATTTACTTTTCAAGCACTAGTGCTTGAAGAGTGACATTTTACACACTGTAATGAGTGCGTGAAAAGTACTTTTCACGCACGGTTGTAGGAAAAATATTTTGAATGACCTAACTGGTCGAGAATATCGTTGATGTTTGGCAAAGGGTATGAATCTCCGATACTGATCTCATTGAGTTTACGATAATCTATAACTAGTCGCCATTTTTGTTTACCGGATGCATCATGCTTCTTTGGAACGACCCAAACGGGAAAATTCCATGGAGAGTTAGAAGGACGGATAATATTTTTTTTTTGATTATTTACTTCCTCTTTATGAATTTCTGGAAATCTGTAGGTTTTGGATTGGAGTGAGTAGGAATTTGATGGCTTATCGCATTTGTATGAGTTAACTCGTCGTCCGGTAAATGAAATATGTGATTATATTCGATGCAAGTTTCTAGAATTTGGTTATGTTCCTCTTCGTTTAAAAGTTCTAAGCGTAATGATTCTTTTAATAATTTTAATCTACTGGAATTACAATTAATATGTTTCTTATAATTATTGGTTGATATGGAATTTATTTTGTGATTGTCTTCTACTTGTTCGATTTCAACTTTTACTTTAGAGATTTTGATTTTTTGATCTGTTGTATTGAGTACAGACGTAATGGCAAATTTATCACGGACTTTAATAAAGCTAGGACATAACAAGACGCCATCAATGATTTTGGTAAGAGGAATAATTCCTTCAGAGATTTCGGGGTTAGATATTTCAACAACAATGATTTGCTCGGATCTTGGTTCGATTGATATAGGATAAGCAGGAGTTAGTGGAGATTTAGAATCATTATCTGAATTGGTATTAGTAGCATTAGAGGTTTCATTTTGTAAAATGTTTTCTATATGATTTAGGGAAATAGCAGAATTGTGAATATGCAATAAATTGTTCTCATAATCAATGTGACAGATATTCTCTTTAAAAAAATCGTTACCGAAAATTCCATCGAATTGTATTGGAAAATCGTCTCTAACTACATGGAATGTATGAGTGATTGTTCTATTTCCAACTAAAATATTCAGATGTAGATAACCGAGAGTTTGAACAGAATTTGGATTAGCGTTATCAATACCGTGAATAATTAATTTTTTATCTTCGTTAATAAGAGTATTTCCATTTAATTTTGAAATTTTAATTAAAGAAACGTCCGCGCCTATGTCTAGCAAGAATGAATTTTGTAGGTTTTTTGATTCGCTAAATGATATATTGGTTGTGACATCTAAATTACTTATTATGACTATTCGACCTGAATGTAGTTTGCAGTCCGTTGAGTGGTCGACGCAACTGGACTTTGCGAGTTTAAAGAATTGGAAGAGGTTGGAGAATTAGAAGTAATATTATTTCGTCTTTGATTATTATATTGTCGTTTTCGACATTCTGAAATTACGTGGCCAAGATTTTTATAATAATTACACTGCTTAGGACTATCGAAATTTTGATTTCTATGCGGAAAATTTTGATTTTGGTTTGGACTTGAATTTCTATTTGAAGGATATTTATTAAATTGGCTAGTTGATGGATAGTTTGGTCTTGAATTATTCGGTTGTCTAAAGTGTCGAATGTTTGAATCGTTTCTTGGTTTGTTTTTAGAATAACAGTTAAAACTACTATGTCCCGGTTTATTGCAGTAATTACAATGCTTAATGTTAGAATTATTAATAGTCTGAAATTTTTGAATTTCGAATTTTGATATAAGTTCTCGTTCTTCGTTTATTGCGATTGCGATAGCTTCTTCTAGAGATTCAGGTTTTTGTGCGTTTACAAGTATAATTAAATCTTTGTTTAATCCAGAAATAAATGCATTTAAAGCTTGGGTTTTTAAAAGATAGACGCACGCTTGTCTAAAGTATTCAATAATTTAACGTAACATTTTTCGATACGATTTCCATAAGGAAGAACGTTTTCCTTGAGATTTTGTTTGCCTGAATTTAATTCTAACTGCCATTTACCACCCGTTCGTCTGTCCGAATAAGAATCTAATAGGTGTTTTTTTAAATCTACCCATGAATTAAAATTTCTGTTTTTGATTAAGAGTCTGGCATTGTCAGTTAATTTAGGTTTAATTAATTTATTTGTATCTGATACGAGAGCGTATGCTTTGTCACAGTTATCAACAAACTCGAATAATTTTGATTTATTATTACCATCGAAATTTATTAACATACTTCTAGCAATTTCTAAACTTATAAAAGATGTTGAAGTGGTATCAGGCATTTTGAAATTAGTTTTGACGAATGTTTTACAGGAGTATTTATAAAATATAGAAATTAAAGCAATATTACTAAGTTTACTGAATTTTTGAGTTGGAAACACTGGCACTTGTTTATTTGGAATTGGTTTTGTTGTACTCACAGAAATAGTATTAACATGAACACAGTGAATGAAGACCCACGACGTTGTTGAACTGCAACTCGCTGGAACGATTGGACTGGAGTTCGATCGTTACCTGCTGGACTGGTTGGCTGGATCTGGGTGGACTGCGATGTTGTCGAAGATGAGCCTGATGGATTGGTTGGCTGGATCTGGATGGACTCCGATGTTGTCGAAGATGAACCTGATGGATTTGGATGAGATCCGGAACCACTACCTCGAACGCGATATGATGCAGACAACTTGTTGGATCCCTCTCGACGGTTAAAGACTAAAGGCACCGGTTTAAATTTATGAATTTTGAATTTAATTACCGTTATTTCGAAAACTATCGCACTTCTGACACCAAAATTATGTAATAGGTAGACAAAATAATACACTTTTGTGATTAAATACTATTTAATAATAATAAACAGAGTGACGTGAAGTTTGAGATTTTGACTATGAATCTAGGATCGACTATATATATATATATATATATATATATATATATATATATATATATATATATATATATATATGTGTGTGTGTGGATAAGAGTAGTTATCTTATTTGGGTATTAGTCACGCGTTAACAAAATGACTCAGAGCTGGTTAGTATGAAAGATCGGTTACATGAGAAAACTAACAATGGAATTATAAGGATGGACTTTGGGAAAAACAAGATAATACAATAAATATTGAGAATAGCAGTAAACACAAGAACAAGATAACATCATACAAACATGATAGAAATACAATAATACAATTTCAATCAAAATACGATACAATATTATAATAACTTAATAATTAATTAATTTTCTAATATGGGTTGGCACATTACAATATAATTTTTAGATAGTCTGTTAGAGTAGAATTAAAGTGTTCTTGCGCGGCATTTGTTTGCGGATGACAAGCTTTACATTTTTGTGTCTTAATTTGGAGCATTTTACTAAAGTCATTAAATAAATTTGATAAAAAGTCTGGTCCTTGGTCGGTAAGAATATAATATGAATCTAAAAATACATTTTACTTTTGCAAACCTTAACTTGTCAAAACCTATTCCGAAACGGGGTAAAGATATACTTTTTATTTTAAATTTTATTAACAAGTTTTTTAATTTGTTAAGTTATTATATAACATTTCATAACCTATTTTATCCCAATGAAATTGTTTGGTTACAAGATAGAAGAAGTATCTATTCAAGTCTTTAATATGTTTGATGTCACCTAGTTAAATAGTTTCTTCAGTTAATTGTTATATATGATTCAATTTTGTTTTTAAGTCGAGTTGTAATTTTTCGTTAAATTCCATATCTTTTGATATGTAAATAGCGATATTATCATTGCTGTTTAAGAAATGATCATTTGACTCTTCAAGGTTGTTATTTGAGATTACAATTGAATTTTGTTTCTTTAATAATTCATTATATGAGGTATCGTCAGGGTTGTTAATTGTATTAACAAATGTTTCGATAATTTCTGGACGCATACGAATTAAAGAGTCAGCATTCTGATTTCGCTTTCCTTCGCGATATTTAATTTCATACTCATATTCTTCGAGAGTTAATTTCCATCGCAACAATTTTTTATTGCTTGTTTCAGTGATATTGAATAACCATTAAAGTGGTTTATGATCGGTTAAAATTATAAATTTTCTTCCATAGAGGTATGGTGTATAATGTTTCACAGCCCATACTATACCTAGCATTTCTCGTTCGATCGTGCTGTAATTATTCTCAACTCTGTTTAGTGTACGACTAGCGTAAGATAAAGGCTGATCGTTACCTATTTTGCCTTGCGATAGTACGGCACCTATGGCGTAATTATTCGCATCGATTGTGAGAATAAAACGTAGGCAGTAATCTGGATATTTTAGAAGAGGTTCGGAAGTAAGGATAGTCTTTAATTTATCGAAAGAGTTTTGCTGTTTGGATGTCCATATGAACGGAACATCCTTTTTCAAGAGTTTGGATAGGGACTGGGAAATGTGAATAAAATTGGGAATAAAACGTCTATAGTAACCTGCGGATCCGAGAAGTGATCGGATATCGTCTGGTGATTTTAACTGAGGGTAGTTTGCGACGGCGGATACTTTTTGCGGATCAGGTTTTACTCTTGACTCTGTAATCAAATGGCCTAGGTACATAATTTCTTTCCTCAAAAATTCGCATTTGTATTTTCAAATCAAATTTAGAAAGACGTTCAAAAACTTTGACTAGATGATCAATATGAGTTTATAAATCAGAACCGTGAATAACAATGTCATCGAGATAGACATAACTCTTATACTTCTGAACTCCTGCAAGAACAGTATTCATAAGATGTTGGAATGTAGCCGGAGCATTTTTTAATCCGAATGGCATGCGACTAAATTAAAAGTGACCTGAAGGGACTGAAAATGCTGTTTTTTGCGCGTCATCTGGATCCATATTTTTTTTATGAAAGCCGGAAGTTAAATAAGGTAGCAAAATATTTCGAGTATCCTAATTGATCTAAAATTTCGGTTATGTTCACTAATATTTGTTTTATTGTTTAGATTGAAAGGTTCGGCGATCATGCCAATTTTCTCAATATTGACACTTTTATCTGTTGTATTCGGAATAGAGGTAAATGCATTGTTATCATCATGAACTTTAACAATACTTTGACAAAGATAAACACCATCTAAAATTTATAGTTTTGGTGTTATCATGACTTCTATAGGCCCAGAGTTAACAATGTTTATTTGAACTATGGTTTCGCATCTAGGTTTTATAATGTACAAAATATTTGATTGATTTTGATTATTTGAATTTGAGGTAATATTGTTATCATTTAGCTTTGAACACAAAGTGTCATCGATATTTTTATTTACTGAATTTGTTTGAGAGTTAAATAAATCTGTTTTGACTAAATGTAGTTTAAAAGGTTGATTTTGTGAATATAGGATGTCATTTTTATAATTCATATAAGAATTGAAGTTTTTTTAAAAGTCATTGCCAGTAATTCCGTCGCAATCGGTAAGAAATTCATCAGATACGGCGTGAAAGGGAATAAGTCTTTCTACAATTAAGAATATTAAAACATGAATAACAAATAGTTTTATGTGGATTATCAACATTGTCTATACATTTTAAATTAATTGTTTGATCTTAATGACGTGGAACAGTTGGGGCTAATAGTGGTAATTTTACTAGACTAATGTTTGTGCCTGTATTAATTAAAAATTTGGATGGTATGATTAATTGAGGAGAATCTAATGTAATATAGCAGGATATACCTTTGAAATTTATTGTACACATTTGGCCTGAACATTCTGAGCTATTCTCAGATTGGCCATGTTCTGAAAGCTCTGTGAGTTTAAAGGTTGATTTGAAACATTCTAATGAGAAGAATTTTGGGGTTGATTATTGTATCTTTCTGCATTCGGTTATTACATGTTCTGTTTTCTTACAGTAATTGCAGGATTTATTTTGATTGTTTGAATAACTTTGTCTTGTATTGGTTTGGTGACGTGTTAAAAGAACGATTGAAAGGTTGACCTGGCGGAGGCTTAGGGAAGTGATTAAAATTTTGATTCTGGCTTTAATTTTGAACATATCTTATGTTTGGAGATCGAGGAGGTTGAAATTGTGTTCTAGAATTTTGATTTTGTCTGAATCGACAGTTAAAAGAGGTGTGACCTGGTTTGTTGCAAACTGTACATAATCTAGCTTTATTTGAATTAATATTTTGATATTTCTGGATTTCGATACGTGATTTTTGTTCTTCCTCTTCGGACAAAGCAATAGCGATGTCATCTTTTAATGTTTTAGGATCTCTAGTATTAATTATTAAGGAAAGATTTTGATTTAACTTTGTTATGAATACATTAAGAGCTTAATTTTTTAATGAATCTGTGCAAGCGGTTTTTGCTTCTGTATTTCATCATCGAATGTATTTAGAAGTTTTATGTAACAATTCTCGATTTTGTTTTTGAAAGAGATAACATTTTTACTATTTAATTGTTTGCATGAATGTAATTCTAGCTGCCATTGACCAGCAGTTCGTTTTGAAGAGTAGCAATCTAAGAGATGATTTTTCAAAGAAGTCCAACTAGTAAATGTTCTATTTCTTACCAAAGCTCAACCGTTATCTTTGAGTTTTATTCCTATTATTGATAGTAAAATTGGTTTGACATTTGGTTTTATTAATGATACTACTTTACTACAGTTATCTATGAATTCGTGCAATTTTGCTTTATTACCGTCATATCTAAAAAGCATTTTTTCTGCGATTGCACGAGAAATATACGATTGAGTTTCGGTGCTATCAGGCATTTTGAATAGCTAATAATTGAAATAGGTTGAGAATTATTTGATTTGGTAATAAGGATGTTGGAATTAGAATTCGAGTTTGCGGAATTGAAAAATAAAATATAAGACTTACATAAATATGGGAATCATCGTAGGCCTTGAGATGGAGAGTTGGAGAGAATCTTGTAGTCGGCTAAATCTGGTTCACCGGAAGGTTGTCGCTTCGTGGAGATGATTTCGGAGTTATAGAGATTTAGAAGGATCCTGCTTAGTTTGTTGATGTGTCACGAATGAGGTACCTCGACTTCTGGAATCTGTTTGCGCGACGCGACAAGGATAGCTTTTGCTAAACGCGACGTTTTTTGCTCAGAGACAATCGGTCAGTCGAAAATCTGCCGCAAAATCCTACTTCTGACAGCAATTTTGTAGTGGATTCGGATGCAAGAAGGTTGGCAGGGTAGGTTGTTAATGATTGTTAACACAATCAACGATTTTAAAATCTAACTCTTTATTTTAAAACAGTGGTGGTACGTTCAGACAAGTGACAGTAATTTCTTTAATAGTTTGATAGTTTAACTGTAGCTGTGTTATGTTACAAGAGACTAGGGATAATATCCCAAATACAGAGGAATTGTTTCACAGAATTTACAGAAATTTCGTCGCGTGACGCGCGAGTAGTGACACCTTACAATAAAAATAGAAAAAGTAAAAAAAAATACATATATATTTATAAATAAACTATTATTAAATTTAACTTATAAATTATCGGTTCTTGCAAGAAGTATAGAGGACAGTACTTTCTGGAACCTAGAAATGCTGTTAGAAAATATATCTAGTTCTAATAATTCAATTACAAATTTGTTGTAAATAATACACATCTGTCTGACAGGTGAACGTAGTTCGTAGTTTATCCTTGGAGTCGGGTAAGCAAATGTTAATTTAGTTCGAGATCGAGGAACAAGAAAATTTATTTTAGAGAGGATAGCCGAATCGTCTACCGAATTATTGACCAATTTGTATAGATATAAACATGATTGCATTTTTCTACGGTCGTCCAAAGACAGAACTCCGAATTCGATTAGACAGTTATTGTAATTAAATTCATTAGTAGGGTGAACATGATATCGTTTAAAGTAAATATACCTAACAAATTTTCTTTGTAAAACTTCAATAGAATCTATATGTTTATTGTAGGTTGGGCTCCATATTTGTGAACAATATTCCAGCTTAGATCTAACGAAAGAATAATATAAAGTCTTTAAAGTATGCTGGTTGTGAAATGAGCGTGTATTTCTAATAATGAAACCTAGGTTTCTATGCGAGCTTTTAAGCATACTAGTGATGTGTGGAACAAAACAGCATTTATTATTAAAAAGTATGCACAAATCAGTAACTTGTGTGACACGTTCTAATATATTAGTACACATACGATACTGGTAGTGAACAGGATTCTTTTTTACAGTCTACGTCATAATCTTACATTTATTGTAATTAAACAAAAGTTTGGAGGTAGAAGACCAAGCTAGAATTTTATTTATGTCCGATTGAAGTTTCATACAGTCATCAATTGAGTTTATGACGCGGTAAAGTTTAATGTCATCTGTATATAACAAGATATTGGAGTCGTGAATGTGATTAACAATGTCATTGATGAATAGGAGAAATAATAAAGGGCCAAGGTATGATAGATTATCAATCTAAACATACAGAGTAATGTCCAAAGTAACTGAGTCACATTAGTTGTGGTCAGTTCTCTGCGTGACTGTTAAACATAGATATTTAAATTCAAATAGTTTGATAAACAGTAAAATATTCCAATACATTACATATGGATAATGGTTCGAAAGCGTTTTCAGGTTTTAAAATTAGCAAAAGTGGGTAATGAGGTAAGTGTTCGGTGATGGTTTTTAATTGTTCAAGAAGTTGGCGAGGAGAAAGAATCGAGGGGTGAATTAAATTATTTCTTGAATACAATATGGCACCAATGAGTGCTGTATACTCATTGTCTAATTCCGTAGTTAATAGTATCATAGATGTTCTTCTATACTTTGTTTAGCACTAAGGTCGAAATAATTTTTAGTAACTGTTACGGTCTAATTTTGCCCTATAACATTTTTTGTCTGGATTCCTGTTCCTATCTTTTATGTACCTTTCTTTCATTCTAAATCTGGATTTCCCTCGTCGAATCTTTACTGTTATTCTGTCAATCCCTTATATTCCTTGTGTTTTTCAGTTGTTATAACTACTTAGTCGTTTTCAAAATTTTGAATTTTCTCGAAATTAGTTTTTATTACTAGATTATTTCTTTCTACATTAGATATTGTGCTATTAAAATTCTGAATCGTTTCTTTAACAATCTGGACTTGATTCTTCAAAAGATTATTGTGATATTCTTCGTTTTGATCTATTTTATTAATTGCCTCGAAATATTCAACGTCGTAATGATTCAAAATACCGAATAGACTTTTGAGTACAGAACCTAGATCATTAATTAAGCCTCTTTTATTTCGATAATATCTAATTCTTTCATGGTGAGTTAATTCTTTGATAGTTGTATCTTTGTTAAAAACATTTGGTATCATTTGATTTAGAATAGATAATGAGTTGTTACAAAGATTAAAAGTTGAAAAATAATTGTAATTGCATAATTCTCGGGTCTTATCAAAACTTGTTCTTAATAAATTTAGTTTGATTTCGAAGTTTGATAAATCTAAAGTCACAATATTCCAAGAGTTTTCAAAATACTTTAATTTACCTAGATCTTCAAAGAATATGCCGGGAGACGGACTAAGGTGAGTGATTGCTAAGGTGTCTACTACTCTGCATACTGCGAGTGTTGTGAATATTAATCTGAAATAAATGCATGTTTCAGTCTATCGGAATTTACAGCTATTTTCTTTTTATTGACTAGGATTGTGTAATTAACAGGAGAATTTTTACTTATTAGTTTATAAGGTCCGTTATAGGGTTCTGTTATTTTTTTTGATTTCTTTAATTGTACTTTTTCGTTTGTGAGATATAACGTATCACCTCATTCGTAAGAGGTGTTATTACATTTCTTATCATAAAATATTTTATTCGTCTCTTTACTTCTTATTTGGTGGTTTCTCGCTAACTGTCGTTTGATTGTGACATCATCTACATAGTCGTTATATGTGTACTAGAAGGAAGGATTTTTGTCGATTTCTGAAGGTGTGTTAGGTTTTGATCCGAAAACTAATTCAAAGGGTGTGAAATTTGTGGATGTATGTGTTATCGTGTTATAACAAAATGTAGCAAAGTCTAACTATTCATCTCAGACAGTTTGGTCTTTATTAATGTAATTTCTCAAATAGTCTGTAAGAGTAGAATAAAATCTGTCAAGTTCTCCATTGGTTTGAGAATGATAGGCGGTGCAATTAAGTTTTTTGATTTTTTAAAGTTTTCTAACATTAGTGAAGAGGTTGTAAGGCAATCAGCACCTTGATCGGCGAGCATAGATTTCAGGATACCAAATTTACAAATAAAAATATTTACGAATGTTTTAGCAATAGTAATAGCTTGGTCGTTGGGTAAAGGATATGCTTGCGTAAATTTTGTCAAGTCATCCTGAATCGTGAGTATATATTCATTTCTAGATTTAGTAATTGTTAAAGGTCCTACAACGTCTAGTGCAATGCGTTCGAAAGGTTCTGATGAAGTCGTAGTTATTGTAATGGGTCTCAGTGAGGAATTCGAGAGGTGTATTTTAAATAAAACTTCGTATGTTGATAAATACTAATAGTTATATTTTTTAGACGAGTATTATGTTGAGATTTCGACAGACGTTGGCTGAGAACTGCCCCGCTAGAAGTGGCAGAGTAGTTTTTATTTGGTACAATATCTGAGAGTAAATACACTTATTTTGGACACTTTCAGAGTCGTGTGAAATGAAGTTTGTAGTTCAATTGTGTGTCAGGCTGTAAATACTGACCATAGATAATACAATAACTCGTGACGCATAACAAAGTACAATCAAATATACAGGGTGATTCATCGGTCTGTCCTCTCTTTATAACTCTTTTGTTTTAAGTCAGATAGAAAAACTCTTCAAATATAATTTATATGATATATTATTGGCTATCTACGTACCATATGCATTTGTATACAGGGTGCTCCGTTTAAGCGCAACAATATGTAACTTTATATTTCTTAATGGAACACCCTATATTTATTTATTTATTTTGATAGTAAATTAGATTTCCTTTAAAAAAGTATAAAGTAATAAGGGGTCTAAAATTATAAATTAAGAAGTTATTTACGTTCATAAAAAATAGTAGTTCAGAGTGGAAAAAACCATAATATAAAACAAAATTTTGATCCTTTTTTATTAATATTTATTTTAAACATTACACTAATTCCAAAGAAGCTAATAAAATTTAGTGACAGACTAAATAATGCAAATTTATAATAAATGCTCGAAAACTTGTCCTTCAGCTTCAATAGATTTTTCTATTATAAATATTATATTAACCATCTCATCTTTACTAAAATTTGTATTATTCATTTTCACATCAACAATGATAAACTAAGAGTATTTGGACAACTTGTTTGTTTAAATTCGAAACAATTGATCAAATTATCCATAACATACTTTGTTAATAATAACATGATAGAAACATATTCAACGAATAAAGGTAAATAACTTCTTAATTTATGATTTTAGACCCCTTATTAGTTAATACTTTTTTAAAGGGAATCTAATTTACTATCAAAATAAATAAATAAATATAGGGTGTTCCATTAAGAAATATAAAGTTACATATTGTTGCGCTTAAATGGAGCACCCTGTATACAAACGGATATGGTACGTAGATAGATAATACTATATCATATAAATTATATTTGAAGAGTTTTTCTATCTGACTTAAAATAAAAGAGTTATAAAGAGGGGACAGACCGATGAATCATCCTGTATATGTGATAAATACAAGCAAACATAGACATAAGAAGTCTTTTTTTCTTAGGATTTTATTACTCTGACATTTTGTACAATTTTTTTCGTTTATATCAGTTTTCATGTTTGCCCATTTGTATTTATTTTTAATACGATTATACGTACGGTGATATCCGGAATGTTCTGAGGTAGGATAGGAGTGATTTTCTTCTAGTATTTTAGGAATATCGTTGGGTTCAGGTTGGATTAATACATCGTGACAAATTTGGATGTTAATATCGGTTTTGTGGAACATAAGTCTGATAATGCATCGTAATTTGGGAAACTTAATTTATCAAATTCTATTCCAAAACGAGGTATATTGATTGCAAGTATATTTAATTTTAATAGTTAGTTTTTTTAGTTTAACTAAAGTTATATATATATATATATATATATATATAATTTCACAATTAGTCTTTTCCAATCGAAATTGTTTTGTGATTAAATAAAAGAAATGTTGATTAGATTCTTAAACAGTGTAACCGTTTCCTAATTTACAATTTGGTTTCATAATTCATCGATATGATTAAATTTTGATTTAATATCAGCTTAAGGTTTTTCATTGAATTCTAAATCTTCTGAAATGCAAATAGCAATCTTAGTGTTTTGATTATCTAAAAATTGGTTACTAGTGTCGGTTACGTTATTATTAGTTATTATTGTTGAACTTTGTTTCTTTAGGAAATCTTGATAAATAGGATCGTTTGGAGAATCATGAAGGGTTGTTGATATTAGTGTCTGGGAGTTCGGGTTGCATACGACTGGGTGCATCCGTGTTTTGATTTCTTTTGCATTCTCTATATTTAATTTCGTAGTCAAATTCTTCTAAAGTTAATCGCCTTCAAAATAATCGTTTATTACTTGTTTCTTTATATTAAATAACCGTTGCAGTGGTTTATGGTCAGTAACAATAGTGAATTTACCTCCATAAAGATAAGGTCTATAGTGATTAACTGCCCAAATAATGCTTAACATTTCACTTTCGATTGTACTGTAATTACTTTCTGATTTATTAAGAGTTCGGCTTGCGTATGAAATTGGGGAATCTTCACCTATTTTACATCTACTAATCGACCATTATGAATTTTGAGGCCTGAACCGTGAATTACGATATCGTCTAGATATACAAAACATCGGTAATTTTGAATACCTGCCAAAACGGTGTTCATGAGCCGTTGAAAGGTTGCGGGTGCATTTTTTAGTCCAAACGACATACAATTGAAATGACAGTGTCCTGAAGATACTGAAAAAGCGGTTTTCTTTGCGTCGTTTGGATTCATTTAAATGTATGAAACCTAGATGTCAAATCAAGTGTGGAATTTTTTTTGTGGCACAACTGGTCGAACAAAGACCAGCTTGAAGTTGCCACGTCATTAGAAGCACAAATAATCTTTTTTATATTTGTAATTAGTGCTTCGTTAGTGCTCTTTTGTGCTTCAAAATTATTAAAAATAATTCAACGGTTCAATAATTAACATTATTTAATGACGTGCCAACTACACACCTAGCACGGCATTAATAAAATATCCAATTATTTAATACATCTTTTGTTAGTGCTTCGTTAGTGCTCTTTTGTGCTTTAAACTTTTTTGAAATTTATAAAGCGGTTTATGAAATAATTAACAATATAATATTTTAAAACTCATTTTCGATAGTATACCGATACTTTTGAAAATATAGGCCTGTTTTTTTCACCTCTAGTTAAAGTGTCAGTTATCTTAACTGCCACATAAAATAAAAATATCTCATCGATATTACGGCGTAAATTGACAAAATTATATGCACGTCAATTATATGATGGAATATTTTTTTTACCTGGCAGGTAAGTTAAGTGGCACTTTATCAAGAGGTGAAAAAAAAACAGGGCTTTATTATATAAAATAATTCTTGTTTGCGAACTATATTAAATATAAGAAAAAAAAATTGAGGACATTAGAAAATGGCTTGAAAAATGAGATAATGATTTTAATAGTGTTTAGAAAACGAAGAAAGCTTCCGGTAAATGTTAAACAATGTAATAGCTTACATATTTGCAAAATTTAGTGGAAATTTGCATTCTTCTCAGACAAAAATCAATTCTCGCTTCATATTTTGGGCGCACAGCCCCGGCCACACGTCCAGAGCTTGGGCGAACTGTGCATGCACAATCTACACAGCGTAGTATGTATCGAACACGTTCTGTGCAACCCAGAGTGCACAGAAGTGAATAACCGAACGCTTGCTGTGCAAATTATTGAAAATGTGTGCACAGAACTAAATGAATAACCGAACGCACCTATTATATTCATATAATATTTGTTGCTTTCAGTTATATTTTTATATTTTTTTACACATTTCAACAAAAACTCATTTTCTTTTGTCGCCCAATTTTACTTTTTTTCCCACTCATTTACACTTTTTTCTCAAAAAAATATTATATTAGTTTATTTTTACAATAATATTTTAATAAAATATAATAAACTTGCCACAAGATTCACGAACCTTCAATCTAACCTTAACGTCAAAACTCAACAATTGACAGTTTGACGTGAATTATGACACGTGTTTGCAATATTGCCAAGTTAAATTTATTGCTTCTCGATTATATCTTATACTGGTTTAAAACCGTGACCGTACTATGCTCTGTTCCATTTATAAGCCATTCAGTAGATGTCACTGGCAACAGCGCAAATCTGAAGTAGCCGAAATTACATTGGGTAAACTGGTCTCTTGTCTCTAAGTTCCGCCAATCAGACAGGTCAAAACTATTCCCTATGCTTCGCAATACTGAATGGCTTAAATGGAACAAGGTGTAGGCTTGGTTGTAAGTTGGTTTTAAGACATACGTCCCAATTCTGTAAGAAAGTTGTTAAATCTTAGCAACATTGCTATAGCAGATAACCAATAATAATTGCGAACACAGAATAAAACTTGAAAATGACAGGCTTTACATTTGTTTCTATTGATTACAAATTACAAATTTTAGCAACTTTCTTACAGAATTAGGCCGATTGTCATGGTTTTAGTTACAACAGAGTTGCAACCGGGGATAAAACCGTGACCATACTACCAGCCTATATGTATAAACTATATACACCGTTAAATATGAACAAAATAATGTTCTAAATAAATTTCTTTGTTCCTGGGGTGATCCGAATTACTCTTTTTCCTCATGTTCTTTTATAGCTTCTCAAATATTAGATCGTCCTATGTCCAGTTCTGATGCCACAATTTGGACAGTTTCTACTTTAGAATATGCATTCGTGGCACGATATGTGCAGTATAAATTATACGCCACTCTTTTGCCCGCTTCGGAGGGCATTTCCTTTTGGATATTTTAAAACATTGGCAGAGCTAGGTTCAGGATTTTTATCCTTAATATTAACGAAGAGAACAATAACAAAACTAACGAACTACTAACTAAAAACTAAGAAAACGCGCACAATGAAAACTATGCAATATGAAATATAACGACAAAACACTATGAAAATTATATAAACGAAAAAAAAAAAAACAAATAGAACTGAACAGAAATTGATAATATGTAATAAATCATGTATTATTAACTTTGTTGACATTTATATATTTTATGTCAGACGGCAAAATAATTGATACAGTTGTCAAGCAAATTTAAATTTCGCGTCAATTATTTTACTGTGTAAACTCGGTTCAAGTTTGAACCAATCAGAGAACTAGAATCTTAAGCCCTATCTCACCCAACGCTATATAGTTAAAACGGATAGAGTATAGTTCCTTCCCAATTTTAAAAAGAAATTTAAAAATTTCTGTTAGTTCGTAGCAACAACCATGACATTGGTTTTCTTTTTTCTGGTTTTCAGAAATTATTAATAAACGTCAAACGTCAATCTAACTGAAAATAAAACCCGTATTCTTCGATAGATATTACCATCACACTAATTCTTTTTAATAGTTTTACATAAAAAAAAAGACATGTCATGGCTATTATTACTAATTAACGTAACTTTTTAAATTTCTGTTTAAAATTGTGAAGAAACCAAAAACATTAAAAACATGTAGAAACAGGTATGTATGCAACATTTAATTATGAACAGCTTTACACCCTATAATTTTTGTCGTAGTATACAGAGGAGAGCAGTAAAATGCGTAAAACTAAAATTCTATGTTAAATCTCTTTGTTCGCACCTGACCGTCAAGACCCTGTATGTAAGGGAAAAACTGACAAGGTTATGATTACAAATAAACAACTTGAAGTGTTACTTTTCTTCAAACTTAGAATATAGCCGTTAGAATTGAATGTTGAAATAGCGGCAGGTCATATTTTGACCAAATCATATTTTTTGCAACAATATTTCCACAAGGATTTTAATGGACTAGTCACATTAGAATTTTATTTATTGATATAAAAAAAACTAATAAAAAACATTAAAATATATTTTTATTCGTCTACGTCCGTCAATACAATATATATTTTGTAAAGTAAAATAATTAACATCATCAACACCTAACAAAAATTACAATTCGTATTAGGTAACATGGATACAAAACCTCAAATTATAAGTTTTATTTATTAACAAAAACCGATATCCCACACATTTGCTTTCTGAACTATAAAACTAATTTTCAGTATAAATTGTCATAATTACTAAAGGTAAATTAACAACAAATATTTTGGATTTATATTTATTTATTTCAGAATTCGTGTTTGACGGTTAGAATAGTTTTGAAGTTTTCTGTTAACTTATACAGATTTTTGCAGATCTCTAGAGCACTCAGTTTATCTAAATAATAATATACTTAGATAATTAACTAAATAACATTTTGTAGAGAAAAATGTCAAGTAGCAATGAAGATGTAGTATGGAGGCCACCAGACATAAGGGAACTTGCTGATAAAGTGGGCCAGTTATTTCGTAAAAAAGCAAAAGAATGATATAAATGCTATTATAAACAATTCATGAACTGGCGTCAAAAAATTATTATATTATTTGATAGTGTATAATAATTATTATAATCAATAAACGTTATATATATATATATATATATATATATATATATATATATATATATATATATATATATATATATAATTTCTACACTCTTAGAAAAGAAGATTGAAAATTTCAATCTTTTACAAATTGAACAATATTTTAATCCACATTTATTACTTTTCTGTCAAAAATTTAAATCTTTTAAATGATTGAAATTATTTAATCTGTATAGTTTGTAATAAATAACCTTAAATGATTATAATTAATTGAGTACTATGAATTATTATATTTGCATCTCATTTTATTTATAATTAAACAGTAAAGGGAAAATTTCAATCCTCTAAAAGAAATCATATAAATATGATTTTTAAATATAAAATTCAATCCCTTTTATGTATAATTTCAATCTATAAAGATTAGATTTCCCCAATCCTGTATTATAAACAAACCTTTGAACCAGTACAATATGTTAGCTGGTTGGGCCTTGGTTCTTCTTTGTTGTGTTTGTAACGCCATTTGCAATATTCAAGTTTATTTTGCAGTGTATTTTACTAAAATAGTTATGAATGTTGAAGAATTGAAAACCTACTTGATACAAGAAAAATAGATGAAGATGTAATGTATTCGAAGACGTCGTGCCAAATGGGTTTTGTGAAATGAAAGTAGATGTTGAAAAATAATAGTTTATTACGAAGTTAATAATTTCTAAGTCTTAAAAACTTGAGACTGACGACTACGACTGAACTTGACTGAGAGACTGAACTAATCTTGACTGCACAGCACAACAGTACTTTTAATGAGCAGAACTGTTCAATTTATAATGAATATTATCAAAAATAAATAGATAAAGTCCGGGCGTAGTTTGGTCAGCTCGTGACTCAGAGGCGAAGCATGAGAAAAATATACATACAATAATATTGATAATAAGATTTACAATTTAAATAATACAAAAGTGGAAAAATACAATAACATGATTAGAGAATACACATTTTAGATAATTATGAATAATATTTGATGTCGGTACATTACAAAGAAATAGTAAGAAAATTAGAAGGTATGTAACGATAAATATTAACATAAAAATACAGTAAACGACAAATTTTATTTAAATTTTATGATTTGATTATTCCTCTAAACAGAATATTAGTCGTAAATGGCTTAAATAAATGGTTTGCGAAAACACGTAAAAATTATACATGGATCATTATTCTTATATTTTTTGTTTCAGATTGAAGAAAATTTGAACGAATTTGTCCTTAAGAAGAAAACAAATGAAGCAATGCTAATAGAACAAAATAATAATTATTATACATTTACGCAGAAAAATATCTTATATGTAGCATTGTTAAACACAAATATTTTACAGGCGCTGCAGAAGCTATACAAAGTACACTATATTTTTCATTTTGAATATGAATGGAAAATATATTTTTTTTGCAATAATGTTTATTTTTGTTAACAATAAATGGAATTTTATGATTCAAATATACGTAATTACAATGCCTTAAATAGTGAAATAATAAAACTCTTTTAAATATAATTATATTAACTTACAATAATGTCAACTAACAATTAAATATCATCAATGTAGTTGAACATCAATGTAGTTGAACATTTCTTCAAACCGTATACATTAGTAAATGAGGGAGAACAATATTATCAACCTTCCAAATATTTATGTTTTTTTAAGTTGTCATAGGTTTCCCAGGTAGCATCAATACGCCTACAATGACTAACATAATGACCTAAGGCATTTGTGTCATTTTATGGGATGAATCCAACAACAGAGCGCAAAATAAATGATTTATTCCAAATTTTGATAGCTACTGGTATATCGCGTAAGGCACATTGGCCACAACCATAAGTATCTAGAAAAATATGTGACAATGGCTTTATAACATATCTTATTTGTGCTAAACACAATTGTGATAATTTTTTGTTTAGACATTTTGATGGTGTCATAGAACCTTCTTTTATGGCTCTCTCGACACTACCGAAACCATTGTTTTTGATAATGTCTGTATTTATTGGCAAAGTAGCAAGGTATCTATCACAATTTTTTTTGTCGCATGAAACAAAACTACAACTTGCGGTTTCTATAGCACTGGGAAATAAATTACACAGTTGATTAATTACAAATGTTACATTACATTGACATGCAATTCTTTCGGTACCAGATATTAAGCAATTCTTTTCTTGATAGATTTTATTATCTAGTATAATACTGGCTCGTAGCTTATTAGTCGCTTGAGTAACACCATTTGTCAAAATTGAATTAAAAAAATTATTTAGTGTTGTCATATTAATATTGATATCATTTCTGTACTCTGCGCTGTCACAATAAGAAACACACATACTTTGGGTCGTTGAGTCAAAAGCACAAGTATTCAATAACAAGTATTTTTGTTTATTTAAACATAAAGGTCTAGGAAAATAATCTCCGTTCCTAAGTAAACTTATGTTCATTTTCTTCCCCTCATTAGCATATAAAATTTCAGGGCAAACGTCACCATAATGTCGTTTTCTTTTCCTTGTAGGTTTTTTTGCAAGATTCATCCAGTTTTCGACTTTTTCATGGTCACTCTCATTTGTTTCTGCAATATTAGACCAATTTTCTTATAAGAAATGTAACAAGAATACACTATCTACATACCTTTAATATAATCGTCACCCTTCTCATTTGTTTTATTCCTTTCAGTTTTTTCCGACTTACTTGGAACATAATCGGTTTGTTCCGAAAATAGAATTATATCAGATTTTTTACGTTTTTTGTCTTCCATAATTTTTATACTTTCTGTTATAGGCTCCGGCCTGTCATCTTAATAAAATAATAATAAAGTAATTAAACATGTGACAATTATCACTTATTTGTTGCTATAAAATAAGGCTTTTCAAGATAACGGCTTTTGAAGAAATAAGTATTGCATATAAATGTTATACTTCATTTCACGTAAGAAAATAGTGATGAGAAGATAGGTACAGTTTCATCTTCTCACCACTATTTTCTTACGTGAAATGAAGTATAGTATAAACATCGACTACAATTTCTTAGATTTGTGAATGAATCCCCTTCTCCTTTATACCAATTTTAAATGTTGTTGGAGTGATTTTCTTGATGTAGTAATAGGATATAATAATTACTAGTAAATAGGAAACAATTATTGTAAACATTCGGCTAAACGTTAATGTACGTAACCCCTCTATTTATTACATTTCGACCCGTCCAAGTACGAATTTCAGGTTAAGTCAGTCCCAACTAAACGCGCGCGGGCTATACCTACGCATCGTAAATTTTAATGGATTTTCTCCCGGAACTCCCTTCATAGTATAATATTAATAAAGAAAAAAAATAAAATTTTGAAAATTACTTCATACTTACTCTCGTTAATCTTGACAAACGTATTATCAGCAACAAAGTTTATACTTCTTTATTCGCTACTAAAAATATAAAATTAGTTATTTATGGACCATAGAAGAAGACTATGTGTATTACCTAAAATTTACAATTTCTTTTCTTTCTTCCTTTTTAATGTAAACTTCAGAATTGTTTGAGCAAGCTAATACTAACATGCCTTCAATAGTTTCAAAATGTTTAACAAAAAACTTATCTACAGCTATTGGTAAGTAGTGGTTTTTAAATGTCCTATTTTTCAAGTCATTAAAATAGCTTTCGACTATACATGAACTCTGAGTAGGATTACCATGTTTAAATATTCTTGTCATTACATTAGACCACAGTATAAATGTTTTTAAAAATCGACATAGTTCATTTCCAAAATCTGTTCAAAAGTAATAATTTTCATCCTCAGATTCTTCTGAACAATGTAACAACGCATTTTCTTTTATTCGTTGTATCCAATTGTTAATTGAAATGGAATTTATTGCATTAATATCTTCGACAACACAAGAATATTCGTCAGACACTTCACCCATTAAATTATTTATTTCTACAATGTCTATTCCAGAAACTTTAATTTTCAGAGACCTTTTGTAAAATTCACTTTTTAGTAAATTATTATTCCTTGAACCACAATATTCACTATTGCATATAATTAATAATGAAGTAACTAGTTCGGCAATTTCATCGAGTGTTTTACTTTTAATAACCAGAGACATTGATCTCATATAAAATTCTCTAAATAATTTTTTATTTTCTTTTTCATTTTTAAACAACTCCAATTAGATATCAAACTCATTACATGACTGTAGTCAATTCTTACATACGTATTGGGTATTATGACATTTTGTCGTTCTCCATTTAATAACTGAAAACAAGTTTCGAGATAATTACCTGTAGAACAGCCATTAAAACACTTATAATTGCATTAATTAAAGCCATCGAATGATCACACACAGTTGTCGAAGGGGTTAATGCGCCCGATTTGCTCCACATTCTGAGCCAGTACCTTATGCTGTCAGCGTCATGGGCTTCAGATAACATTTGCGTAACGGGAATTTGTCCACTACTCGTATTTAAATGTATAACGCCAGAATATAAAAATATATGGCCCGATGTATTATTATTTGGACGTTGCAATTTGTGGACCAAAGTTCCTGTAGCATCTATGGCTAAGATACTCATTAGTTTTTGCACAATAATCTTTGTATATATGTGATTGCGTAGGTGTCTAATAAATAAGTTGAAATTTGTCATACGATATATGTTTTATGGTACCGACAAATGGTTCCGAATATTTATAATATAACAATTAACAATAGAACACGAGGCTCATTCGATTGTAATGTCTCTTGTTTGCATTTTCTTAAAGTGTGTAAGTTATATAATGTACTTGATTCTTCATCAAAACAAACATTTTTTAGTGCCTTTTTTCTACGCCAATTTATTGCCAATTCTCTAGAACTCATGAGTATCCTAATTTCTTTTCTTTTTCTGCCTGCTAACTTCCTCTTATTTTTAAAGTTATGTTTACTTTTATCTAAATTTTTTATTTGACAAACGAATGACATTTTTTCTTTATTGGTAAATACACATTTCGCAGTCAAAATGGCATTGCAATCCTTGCATATTCCATTTATAATAACAAAATAAGTCTCCAGTTGGATACACTCGACAATTTTTAAATACCCATACACAACAAGATGGAAATGTATTACTAATTTCATCATTAATTATATCTGTCCAACCTGGCTTCAAAGTATACCTCTTCCTGTTTTACTAGTTTTTTTCAATTGGTTTTATGTTATTCCACTGTTCCTCACTTAAGTTAATAACAAAAACATGATCATGTGAACTATTATCTATATTGGAATCTGAAGAGGAATAACAATGTTCATCGGAACTTGAATCATCGTTCAATACATTGTTTTTTATTAGGAGAATTATTAATATTTAATCTGCTCCAGCAATTTAATCTATTACATTTAACAAATGTATATACTGCTTTCGAAGATATTTTATGATCGAACTTATTACTTATTGCATTCCAGATATCTACAGACGAATTATGAAGATATAATTTTACTTCTTCAGAATGCTCCTCCAAAACATTTAGAAGTAAATCATAAGGCACACTAGCTTTTCTTGGCATATTTATATTTTAACGCACAATGAGCACAAATAATAAATTAATTGTAAAACATACGATGCATCAAAATATGACTTAAAGGTTATGCTATGCGCATCTACAACTTTCCCACTATCCTAACAGAGAGGGAGAAGAGTATGAAGTTTGCGCGTTAAGGATTAGGAAAATGTGCTACCCAATCTGCAAATATTAACTCCAAAATATTAAAGTTCGAGCCATATTAAAAGAAGCCCGACATATTATTATTAATTTTACATTTTCAAATTATGACAAATGTAAAACAAGTAAAAAAATGGCGTCAAGAGAAAAATTCTTGCCTTATTCAATTTTATTTTTCATAACATCATAACATTCAAATACATTTGCCTCGCTTTATGCTTTTTTCATGTCTTGTTTTCATAAAATTCAAATCTAGCCCATGAAGTTGCTGCACTTCATTATATTCATATTTCGCGAGTTCATCATTCACTCCAAAAACAAAATGGGCCGAATTCAGCACTGTTCACTAGTGTAGTGATCGTCTTTAGTAACTATGGAAACAACTTGCATCTTTTTCTTATTAACACATCGATGCATATGTCCGTTTTTCTTTTTTTATTTTTAGAGAAATTTCTTTAATTAAAGAAGCTTATCTAAAAATAACAAAATAAAGAGAGACATGTGCATCGATGCATTATTAAGAAAAAGATGCAAGTTGTTTCCACAGTCACTAATGCAGCAACAAATTACAAACTACAGGGTTTTCTTGTTTAAATCATAATTAAAATACCATGATAAATAAGTTAGAAAGAGATTATAAATTCCAAAAGTGCCCATTTACAGATTACTCACAAGAACTAAAATTAAACAAATTGTCTTGACCAAACTATTGGGAATAAACAATTAAAATTTTGTATTGGCTAAGTAAATGCTTGTCTTTAGACTGGTATAGAATCGAAATGTTGTTATTATTAATAGATATTTAAATAAATGTACAAAATTAACAAATCCACTATCTTACTCGCCCGTTTACAGATTACCTACACACAAACAAGAACTAAAACTAAAACCCAAACTTCTAGGAATAAACAATTAAAATTTATATTCACAAAGTAAATGATTGTCTGTAGACTGGGACAAAATCGAAATCTTGTTATTGTTAATAGATATTGAAATAAATGCAAAAAATAATAAATCCAGTCACTTGCGCATTTACAGAGATTACACACAAACAAGAACTAATACCTAAATTACTGGGAATAAACAATTCAAATTTTGTATTCACAAAGTAAATGATTGTCTTTAAAAACATGCAGTATACAGAATTTTTTGGTAGTACAGCTACAAAATACAGAAAAGATAAAAAATGTGCTGCAAGCTGTAAGACTAAAATTCGAAGAAATTGCTGGCTTAGAAGTACGAGTTTCTGGTCTAAATATAAATGGTAAAAATTACTTTTTAGCAACTTCTCCGGATGGACTAGAAGGCGAAAATTCAGTAATTGAAATAAAATGCCCATATTCCAAATTCAAATTTTAAAAAATTTCTAAAAACAATTAGTTTACAATGTTTATTATATTTATTTTAAAAAGTAACAGAGAAACTTATTACAGTCATATTTTAAAAACATCACTGTCAATCTTGTTTTTCAGTGTAATCTAAGAATGGAATATTATAATAGCTTCCAGTGAGAGAAAAGGTGCTTTTTTATTCAAATATCATGGCGATTTTTACTATGGTCTATGTACCTTCCTTATATGTGTTATGGTTTAGGTAAAAATTTTACAAACACTTAAAAGAGCAGTAACGGAGAACCAACAAAATATACATTAATAATTTACTATTTTATTATAGTTTTTTTCGTAATACCTTATTGTTATTATGATTTAACAGAACTAAACACATAAGTGTTAATCGGTCTATAACGACCGCCGGCGGTTATTATAACGGACGCCACGCATGAACAAAAACAAAAGTGAAAAGATGTCCAAACGGCCGGCGGCATTTATTATAACGGACGTCTGCCATTAAGAAGATAATCACAGTATTTGAACGCAATACGGCCGATATGCAAATAACGGACTCGGCTGATTATAAACCTCGACTGTCGCTGTCGTTAATAATAATAACGTCATAAGGCTGATATGAAGCAAATAACAAACGAGGTTGAATATTGTAAAATCGAGGCAAAAGATAACATGAAACATCTTCTGAAAATTCTATTTTCTATGGCATCAATTCCAAAGTATTTCTGGTCGCTATTCCTCCTTGATATTGCCTATATACTCATCAGGTTGCCTACTTCACAATTAATTTTTCTTCCAAGCGCCAGACGGCGATACGTGCAACAACATTGTCTCAATTGTTGTAATGGTCGTCGGCCATCTATAAAGGGTATATATGATCCGTGTATAGCATACTGGCAGGTGACAGTTTTTCTTGACACACTTTATAATGCTGCGATTTAAAGCACAAAAGAGCTCTAACAAAGCACTAACATAAGATGTATAAAATAATTTGATATTTTTTAATTACATGCTATGTGTAAAGTTGGCACGTCAATAAGTAATGTTAATTATTCTACGAATTAAAAAAAAAATGAAGTTCAAAAGATCACTAACGAAACACGAACAAAAGATATATTAAATAGTTTGTATTGTATTTCGGAATTTGAACCTCCATGGGTTATGTCCCTAGAGTGGTTTACACACCTAATATATATTAATTTAATTGCCACGAAGTTCTTTATTTAGATATCATGTGTGTTGTCTGCCCGTGCAGACCCTTGGTACAATCACAAGCCGGTGCTTGATAGCATTGTGGTTGTCAAGTTAATTGTATCTCAACTTGGAAAGGTAATGGGAGTAGGTACTAAAGTGTTAAGTGTAATCGAATAATGTTAATTATTTCATAAACCGCTTCATAAATTTAAAAATAATTTAAAGCACGAAAGAGCACTAAAGAAGCACTAACAAAAGATGTATTAAATAATTGGATATTTTATTAATGACGTGCTAGGTGTGAAGTTGGCACGTCAATAAATAATATTAATTATTTCATAAACCGCTTTATAAATTTCAAAAAAATTTAAAGCACAAAAGAGCACTAAAGAAGCACTAACGAAAGATGTATTAAATAATTGGATATTTCATTAATGATGTGCTAGGTGTGAAGTTGGCACGTCAATAAATAATGTTAATTATTTCGTGAACCGTTCAATTTTTTTTTAATTTGAAGCACAAAAGAGCACTAACGAAGCATTAATTACTAATATAAAAAAGATTATTTGTGCTTCTGATGACGTGCCAACTTCACGGACCCTAAAATTTCTGTTATATTTGGCAAGGGGTATGAATCACCTATACTAATGTTATTCAATTTCCTATAATCAATAACGAATCATCATTTCTTCTTGCCTTAGGCGTCTAACTTTTCGGGTACCACCCAAACAGGAGAATTCCAGGGAGAGCTGGAAGGAGAAGTTATTTCTTGATCAAGTATTTTTGGTATATGTTTTTTCTACTTCATTTTTATGGACTTCGCGAAATCAGTGGGTCAGAATAGTGTAACAATCGCGACTGGGGTGCAACAGAAGTAGCGATGTTATTCAATTTAAGAAAGGAATTATACTTACCTGCTGTCCGTTGCGTCGGCTGGTAAGCTGATCTCTGCACTGGGTATAGGTAGCACAATAGTTATAAACAATAATTTAGAAATTAATTAAGTTTATTATTGACAAATAAACATAGAAATAAATTATAAAGTTCAAAATAGGTATCGAATTAATATTTAATAGTAACAATACTAAATTCTAAACGGCTGGACTGAGAATGACCCGCCTGGCCGACACGATCATCTTTTTGTCCTCGGTAAACGAACTAAGTGCATACTCGACAATATAACGCAATAGCTGATATTAATATAAAACGTCAATTTGAACGCGGTCAGTTACGAAACCAAATTTTGCACAACAATCAAATTGTTACATTACCGCCCCCTTAAGACTTAATTATAACCTCGCAGAGGAATAATTCAAGTCAAACTGGAGATATTAGTTCGTTTACCCACTTAAGCTAATTCTCAATACAATAGTCGGGGGGGGGGGGATGTCATACCTGGGATAGGGGTGCCCTGAGCAGTTGAATGGATGCGGATCCTTGGGCTGCACGGGCTGCTGGCCTGGGTGGTTACAATAACCACCCGGTCCAATCTCTCAGTTTCCTGGTACGCTGGTGGGGGGGGGGCACCTCGGACACCAAGATCATCTGGTGTTGGCGGCCGCGGCACTAGATTAGCCAAAAGAAAACGGTTTTAGCAAGGCATGCCACAGACTCGCGAAAAAGATTGAGCGCCCTCGGAGTTGATGCTCAGTGGCTTTACGAATGGTCCAACAGTTCATAGCCACGCTTGCAATGTAGGCCAAAATGGACCACGTGGTGTAGATCGCCGCAATCACTGAGAATACGTTCCCCACTTTAGAGAGGAAACCCCATACCTCCTCGGCAGCGTCCATGGCCAGCGCGGTGAACTCTTTTCGACTAAACATGTTGGGTAGATGGTACCCCTGGGCATCCACTTCCGCCCCAGCAACTCTCCGAGTAATTAAATTTATTACGGCCTTCCTTTCATTTGCAAAGAGCAAGTTGTGCTGAAATGCCTCCATGTCCGCCGAATAAATACCCCCTGAACTCAGGGGTGAGATTTACGCCATCGGGAGGTTGTCGACTTCTTCATCTGTATTTAACTCGATAGGCATAGGGTTAGCCAATCGAGGTTCTGGGTTCAGCTCTACCCACTTGCCTTCCAAATGAAACATTGCTGGCAGTCGACCGTCGCAGTCCACCTGGGTTCCATGATCTTGTAAAATTCGAGTTACCGGCGTCGTAAATTTTGACTCGTTTTGATACACCACCGGTAACTCTTGATAACAGTATTCCGTCTTCCGGTAACCGACAATTTTCGGGAAACACTTGGCAATATATAGTACCTCTCCTACTACTCGTCCTGTGTGACCCGCTGCCTCCTTCACCAAGTCACTCACTATTCATGCGCGAGAGCGAGACGATTCCGTAGGACTTGTTCTCGGATCTTGCAGCGTTTCAATATGGAGTCGAAAATCAAGTCACGAGTCTGTTGTTTTACCGCAATTTCAAGGAAAGCTTGGAGAGTACTTTTGGTAATAAAAACCGAGAGACGTCTCAAAAATTACCATCAGACGGTTCTGTTCTGTTCTCCAGGCGGGCTGATGACACACGGCTTCGGAAGTAGTGAGTCGCAGTGCAAACACGGTGTCATGTGTTTCCACGACCACATATTTAGTTTGAGAGCGCTTGGCTGTGGAAGTGAGCACCAATACCGTAGCAGACCCTTCATACAGGACGTCGATCCCTGTCGTAGAACAGCGCTCACGTGAGTCAATCTCCCAAGTTGTCTCCCCACGTAGTTCGTCAAAACAATATTTTCATTATATGGACAAGCAGTCCCTGAGTGTAGGATGACTGAATTTGACTCAACGTCTGCCACCGCTGTGTAGTCGGTAAGTTTTACAGAGATCGACGCACTGATGGTGACATCTTCGTACCTGACCCCGTTGTACGTATATTGTATCCCTGCACATTTGCCGTTGGCGTCCAACTGCCCGGCTAATGTGGCGGATATATAAATACCCTGAAGGTCGAGTCGTCCATAGCGATGTGCGTCCACACATCTCTCGCTGTGGATATAGTGAACGTAGTGGGCCAGTCCGCCCGCTACTGCTGAGGCGTGTGAATGCATGCCGCAGTGCATGATGTTCTGTTGCACGGTGACGAGGCAAGAGTACACATGTACCTCTGTATACCTTCTTTCTTGTACCAGCTGAATCCTACGAACATGGCTTTCTGTTGCATTACGGGGATCTGGGCAGGGTTGGACTCTTAAAAGCGAAACTCTCATAATTTCCGTAGCGGGGTCAGTACAGTAGTAGGCAATGATTTCCGCTGCCCCTAAAGTCCCCAGTAGACATCCCCACACCAAGAACAAATACAAATACATGAACATGTTTAAAAACAAAATTTGAATATTGTTATTTTAATTCGCTGGTCGTACACCCACGGATGGTCTTGTACCGGTCCCCTGCTGCGGGTGTTGTAACGAGGGGGCGCGGGAACCGGATGTATTTGACTAAGGCCTGAGGTTTACAGAGTTTTTTACTAAGCCCAGGTTTAATAGCCGGTGCGTGTAAGTATACCCTGTCGCCGACTTTGAAAGTGGGGGGTTTGGCTTTTTTATTAAACACTCTATGTACCTTGTCAGTGGCTCGATTCTGGTGGTCGCGCGCTTGTTGATGTACAATTTTCATTCGCTGAACGAACTCCGCAGCGTAGCTTAGGTCAGTGTCATATCTTGTCTTGAGCGGTTTAAAAATGGCGTCAAATGGTAACTCGATATCCCTTTCGTATAGTAATTAAAATGGAGTATCGCCGAGTGTAGAGTGAGTCATGCTACAATATGCTGACACTGCATAAGGCAGCCATTCGTCCCAGTCACGCTGGTCGGGTGTTATGTAAGGTGATAGTGAGTCTTTCAACGTGCGGTGCGTACGCTCTAAGCTGCCATTAGTTTGTGGCCTATATGCAGTTGTATGTAAACGCTCTATTTCCAAAAATTTACGAATTTCTTTCATAATTTTGGACAAGAATGACGTCCCTAAGTCTGTCAATAGTTGTCGCGGCGTCCCATGCCTAAAAATTATACCTTTCACAAAATGTTTGGCAATAGTCTTTGCGGTCTGATCTTTCATAGGAAACGCTTCCAGGTATCGCGTAGCGGCGTCTTGAATTGTCAAAATATATTTGTGTCCCGAGTTAGTCTGAAATAGCGGCCCTACCACATCCATAGCTATACGGTGAAATGGTCTCTGTTCTGCCTGAAATTTAACAAGAGGTGCGGGGCGGAGATGTGGGGAAGTTTTACGTTGTGCACAGGAAATACACGCTTTTACATAATTTTTCACATCCGTGCGCAACTTTGGCCAATAGAACTTCGAGCTAACTCGCTGTAATGTCTTATCTATCCCGCCGTGACCTGTAAGCGGTGAATCATGACAGGCACGCATAACTGCTAAGCGCTGGGATTCGGGAATTACTAATTTATCTTCATGACGGTCATCATCCAAATAATAATAGCTTTTTGGAGAATTAATGTCTTTCAACATGGTTTTAATTTAATTTGATCAATTTTTATTGTTTCACGATCCCAGAGCACTACATCACAGTCTGCGTGCCCTATCATTCTCACTGGTCTTATTCGAGATAACGCGTCGGCGTTAGAATGTTTCACTCCAGGTCTGTACTCAACCTTAAAGTCGTATTCGGCTAACATTAACGACCATCGCATGAGCCGGCTATTTGTTTCTTTCATCTTCATCAACCATTTTAGTGGTTGATGATCCACAATTACGGTGAATGACAGGCCGTACAGATAGCATCTATAATGTTTAATGCCCCAGACAAGTGCTGCGCATTCCCGCTCTGTCGTGCAAAGATTTTGTTCTGCTTTACTTAATTGTCGACTTGCATAGGCTACCGGCATTTCATGTCCGTCATACGGTTGGCATAGTACGGCGCTAATAGCAAAAGCTGATGCATCCGTGCACAAAATGAATTCTCGATCAAAATCAGGGTATTTTAAAATGGGTGCCTGTATTAAAGACTCCCTAAGCCCGTCAAAGGCTTGTTGAGCCTTCTCATTCCAATTAAAACGTGCATAGTTTTTCGTTAGAGCCGTCAGTGGCACGGCTATTTTCGCGAAATTGGATAAGAATCGCCGATAGAATCCAACTAGACCGAGAAAAGATCGTATCTCCGTAACACTAGTGGGCACTGGATAATTTTTGACTACACTAATTTTGTCAGGATCGGGTTTGATGCCGTTGTTACTAACAATGTGGCCTTAATATTTAGTCTCATCGTGCATGAATTTACATTTACTGGGATTCAAAGTTAATTTAGCGTTTCTAAGTCGGTCGAAAATAAGCCTTAATTTTGAAATGTGCTCCGGCAAATCACTGGAGCTAAAACAAATAATGTCGTCCAAATATACGAAGCAATCTGTTACCGTTAAACCCGAGAATACTGTGTACATAAGCCTCTGCCATGTACTTGGACTGTTAGCGAGGCCAAAAGGCATTCTATTGCATTCATAATGGCCCCATGGTACTGAAAACGCCGTTTTCTCTCGGTCTTTTGGATCCACTTCGACTTGCCAATAACCCTTAGTCAGATCTAAAGTAGTAAACTTAGCCGCTTTACCTAACTGGTCTAACGTATCCTGCAAATTGGGTATCGGGAAAAAGTCTCGTTTAGTAACCGCATTCAACGCACGGTAGTCAATACAAAATCGAAATGAATTATTACCATTGGCATCAGTCTTTTCTACGAGTACTACCGGCGCTGAGCATTTCGTCGATTAAATGTTTCATAACCTGTCGTCTACTAAAAGGTACTCGATAAGGAGCCCGAGCTACCGGTGCGCTATCGCCAGTCAACATTCTGTGTTGTACCATATGAGTTTGTTTTAACGGTTCCTGTTTAGATTTAAAAGTATCTGCATACTCGAGTAAAATTTTCGAAAATTCTTCTCTATCAGCTGTTTCTAAATGACCCAGAATAAACAACTCTGAAAATTCTTTAGTTGAAATTGCGTTTACGTTTGCAGCTGACTGTTCAATTTGGAAATCTGCCTCATCGGCAGGAACCGCAATTGCAATAGGTGTGTTTTTATCTAAATTTGCACATTCAGGGCTAACATTTAAAATATTGACCAATACTGATTTTTCTTAGTCAGCTTTTTTATCACAACACGAGCGATTAGCACACCGTGTAATTCGATATCCTTAGGCTCGAGTACGTATGTGCCGACCGGGGCACGATTGTTAATAATTGCTGAGCAGGTAACTGAATGACGTGCGGGAATAGCTAAAGATTGCCTCATACGAATTAGGAAATTATGTTCCGTCTTTTGACCTGTTTTGTTGGAATCGGCATTTGTCGATTCCGCGTGTTGATTACAAGTTTGAGAGTCAATGACCTCTCCAATTTTTGGTTTATCACCCTTTGACTCACCGATATTGTAATCCGAAATAATGATTTTGTCGGAATCGGCATTTGTCGATTCCGTGCGTTAATTACAAGTTTGTGAGTCAATGACGTCTCCAATTTTTGGTTGATCACCCTTTGACTCACCGATATTGTAATCCGAAATAATGATTTGTCAATCATGACTCTGTCCAATGATCGGCAAATCCGAAACTAAAGGAGATTTTTCCGAATTAATGATATTTTCGCCACGACTCTGTTCAATGGCTAGCAAGTCCGAATTTAACGAATGCTCTGCGATAATGACATGTTCATCCCGACTCTGTATAAGGATGCAACCGTCCGAATTTATCGTAGAGGGAGTGACTTACTGATCATTACTTTGTCCCATGAAATTCACGTCCGAATCTAAAGTAGGATTTTTGGTCCTAGAGTTAACTGAACGAATCTTGTCAGTGTTACATAATTTTGAGATTTTTGTCATAGATAAAATTTTGCCCATGATTTTAAATTCATCTGTTTCGAAATTTAAAACTACGCGATGGGTTTCTAAAAAGCCGACCCCAAGTAGCCCATCTGTATTAAAGTCGTCTGTGCAAACTACGAATTTGTGTACAATTTTCTGCGACAATCCACAATCTAATTTGATAGCTACCACCGCATCACTACGCAGGTGGTTCCCCGATACATCGACTAAAACATTCTTTGAGGCAGAAATCGAAAATTGGTGCTTAACTGCTACGTGTCGTTTGATTAGAGACATAGCTGCATCCGAATCTATTAAAAAGTGGTAAATTCCATCGTTGATTTTTAATTTAACCACACGTGTTTTATCTAGACAAAAATCTGCGACCCTCGGTATAACACTGACGATTTCTTGGTTTATTCTGTCTGACGCGGGGTCGCCGTCGAGACAGATTTCCCGTTTAAAGGGCAATCTTTCGCAATATGTCCGGGCTTAACGCATTGGAAGCAAAATTTCTGTTTAGGGTCAGGGCAGGCCTTGTAGTTGTGATCTTTACTGCCGCATTTAAAACAACGACCCCTCATCTGCGGGTATTTTTGGTCTGAGCGAAGTCTACCATTCATTTTGGATTTCTTCGAAATATTTGGCTTTGCCTGCGCGGATTTATTGGGCGTAGAACGCTCCGAATTATATGTTACTGTCCTTATGCTAGGCTTATGTGCATCCGCCTTGGTCTCTTTGTATAATCTGGCCAAAACTTCCTCACAATGTTCCGCATAAGGTAGCGCTTCGTCTACGGTTCCAAATTGACGATACCGGCAGATTTCATTAGCTAAACGGGTGTCTAGACCCTCTAAAAATTGTTTTATTAAGGCTGTCTCTCTCTTAATTGTATTTCTTAAATTTAAGTGCTCATTATTATGAATGACTGGGAAAATTTTGGATGCCGCTATTTCCAGTCTTAATGCATATTTTCTGAGAGATTCGTCCTTTTTTCTAAATATTTTACCAAATTCGCGTTCCGCAGAGGCTGGGTCTGTTTTCCGGCCGTAAAGATTAATCAACCAACTTCGAAAAACGGCCACAGTGTGTGGACGTCTATCGTGAAGCAGTGAATAGAAACTGGCCTGCGCTTCACCCCTTAATTTTAACTTCATAACGTTTACTATCTGTACGTCAGTCCAACCGTAACATTCTGCTACTGCTGCCACGTTATCCAAAAAAGCCTCTAATTCCGGACCGCTTGAATAGATTTTAATGTTCTTGAGAGCCGACATTGTGCTCGGATCCGAAAATATTTGAGTGGTACCATGATCAGGAGTAGAGGTTGGAGCAGAGGGCGGGATACCGCTGGCGGGAGGTGTGGACGGTACTGTTTGTTTTACACTATGTTGGTACGGTGGTAAATGATAGGAATAGGGTTGCTGGTGAGACGTTCCTGGCCCGGGGTATGCATAAGGATAGTAGCTATGGGCTGGACCATAGCTAAGTAAACGATATGGATTCTCAGTCCCGAATGTTGAGGCAGTACTAGCAACCGGTGGTAGCGAATATGTAAGGCCGGTCGTAGTCGATATGTCTCTAGTCGTAACTGCTACAGTTGTAACAGCCGTCGTTGTAGTCTGTGTTACTGTACTTGTAATCGCCATAATATAACTAATTACCAACTGACAATGAACAGAAGATCGCCCTCTTAAAAGCGACGATATTATAGCCAATTGATCGAACAATTGGATCCTGTCCGCAGCGCCAATTGTAACAACCGCGACTGGGGTGCAACAGAAGTAGCGATGTTATTCAATTTAAGAAAGGAATTATACTTACCTGCTGTCCGTTGCGTCGGCTGGTAAGCTGATCTCTGCACTGGGTATAGGTAGCACAATAGTTATGAACAATAATTTAGAAATTAATTAAGTTTATTATTGACAAATAAACAGAAATAAATTATAAAGTTCAAAATAGGTATCGAATTAATATTTAATAGTAACAATACTAAATTCTAAACGGTTGGACTGAGAATGACCCGCCTGGCCGACACGATCATCTTTTTGTCCTCGGTAAACAAACTAAGTGCATACTCGACAATATAACGCAATAGCTGATATTAATATAAAACGTCAATTTGAACGCGGCCAGTTACGAAACCAAATTTTGCACAACAATCAAAATGTTACAATAGATGAAGTGGTAGGAATTTGGAGCATTGTCGCGTCAGTAAATGTTAGTTTGTCGCCATCTACATGGAAAATATTATTATATTCATGGCAAATTTTAATGTTTGTTCCTTTTTCCTCTTCGTTAAGGTGTTCTGTTCTTAGAAGATTTGTTATTTTGTCTAAACGATCGGAAATAGAATTATTGTTAGTTTGATTATTTATTTTATTTATTTTTATTTCGGCTTCGTTATTAATTTCAAAAGGTTTAGCTTTAGCGTGAAATGGATGTTGAGAATTACAATCAGGGAAATTTAAATATGTATAGCAACTAGTTTTATGTGGATCGCTGATTGATGATTGGTTGATCTTCGTAACACGGCGCAAGCCCATTTAATAAATTTAATTTGATAAAGCTTTTGTTTGCCCCAGTCTCTATTACAAGTTTACAGGGTCGAATTAATTCGGGTGATGTTAGTACTACGTAGGAAGATATGTAGCCACCTTGTTTAAGAATTAAAGGAGTAGCCTAACATTTCAATGTTATTATATTGTTTTGTAACTATTGGTTTTCTAGTTGAGTTGTGAAAAATAAAGAATACGTTTAATTTTATCCTGTGTATATAAATTTAAACAATTTATGAAGAACAATCGGCCCGATTTAGGTGACCATTTCTCAAATTGGCCGTTCTCTGAGAGCTTTGTTAGTTTAAAGAAAGATTTAGGTGGGAGTTTCGTTGAGAACTTGAGGTTGTGATTGATTGCTTTGACTATTTCGATTATTTTAATCTCTCTTGCGACATTCATCAATTAAATGACCATTCCATTTAATAATTACAGAATTTTAGTTGCTTGTGATTGAAAGTATTTTGGTTACGATTTTGAAAATTAGAGTTTTGATTGCGTTGGTTGTAAGAACTTGAATTTTGCTGATTGTGAGAATTATAATTTTGGAAATGTCTAACGTTTGGTTAATTATGATTTCGTCGAAAATTTTAATATGTCCAGGTTTATTACAAAGGAACAAAATCTTGAGTTTTTTTATCATTTGATACTTTTGAATTTATATCTTTGATTTTTGTTCTTCTTCCAATAGCAATAGCGTCTTCTAAAGTTTGTTGATTTTGTGATTTGACATTTAAAGAAATGTTTGGAATTAAACCCGTTATAAAAACGTGTAGTGGTTTGTTTTTAATCATTTCTACACATGCATCTCTAGCTTCCGTGGTCAATCCTTCATCTAGGGTATCTAACAATTTAATACATCAGTATACAATTTTGTTTTCAAAGGATATGACGCTTTCATTTGTGACGTGTTTACAGGAATTTAATTCAAGTTGCCATTGACCTGCTGTTCTATTCTCTGAATATATGCCCAATAAATAATTTTTTAAATCATCTTAAGGTTCAAAAGGTTCTATTCTTTACTAAGGATGTACCACCACATGTTAATTTAGATTCTATTATACAAAGCAGAATAGATTTTAGTTCAGGTTTAATGTATTTATTAGCTCTGGTACAATTATCTACAAATTCATAAAATTTTGTTTTGATTCCGTCGAAATGAAATAGTGGTAGAATTAGGCATTTTGAAGATTATTTAATACGATATAGATACAGATATAATAAATAGATATAGATTAGGAGTTTGAATTGCGAAATTGAATAAAAGGTTTTACTTAAAAATCTTTATTAGTGCTGTGGAACTTGTCGTAGAGTAGGTAGGCTTTGGCGATGTCTCTACGGCATTACATTATTGTACTCGGTCTCTGCGATGCTCTGGTGGAGTCGATGTTGATCAAGTAGGATGCTTCAGTTCTGGAGTTTGAGTTCGCTGATGCTCGGATATTTCTGCAGTTGATTGCGGAGTGCGTCGTAATAAGGATAACTATTTAGTTAAAAACGACGGTTTCTTGCAATACTTTTTACAAGTCAATCCCACTTCTGACACTAGTTTTTGTAATGGATTTGACTCAGGAAGGAAGGGTTATACGTTGATCTTATAACACCGATGATAATTGTAATAAAGAAGTTTATTTCATCGTCGATTTGACAGAGCTACAGCAACGAGTTGTAAATTGTAACTAACCAATTCTTGAGCATGAATATATACATAAAATTATCAATTAACGAAATAAAACAATTGACTTATTCTGGTTTTGTCTGACTAGCTATGAGAAACTTAAATATGAGATAAGGGCGGAGGAGAATTTGTGAAATATATTTATATTAACAAATTATAACTATTCTAACAAAGTTTAATAATTATTTCTTATCTACAATTATGTTATTACATTAAAATTATAGTTACGAAGTCTTTCAAAAACTTATGCAACTCTACCGTTATGTGTTTTTAGTTCAGGTCCATGTACAACTTTATTGTCGAGGTAAACAAGACATTTATAGTTTTGCATACCGGCAAGAACTGTGTTCATCAGTCTTTAGAAGGTGACTGGTGCATTATTTAATCCGAGAGGCATTCTATTCAATTGATAGTGACCGAAAAAAACAGAGAAACCTGTTATAGGAGCGTCATTAGAATCCATTTTATTCTGATGAAATCCTGAGGAGATCAAGGGTGGTAAAATACTGTGTGTTCAAAAAAAATTCCTAACTCGGAGTAGGCTATGAACAAAGAAACGTATGTCAATTTAAAAAATATTTAATTAAATGTCAATTTGACATAAAATACTGTCAAGAATTTCATGTAAGAAATGAAAGCTTTTCTTATTGAATCTTTTTCTAGAAATGGAAACAAATTAGAAAACAGCTAATGTCAATATACTGCATACTTCTTTAATGTTTTTCTCCTTAAAATTATATTTGAAGATCATTTTTGACATCTAGACTTTTGAATTGAATAACGATCAGACATACGTTTCTCTGTTCATAGCCTACTCCGAGTTATGAATTTTATTGAACACACTGTATTTAAAATTTCCTACATCCTGTAGGTCAGATTGATAATAAATAAATAAATAAATAAATTGATAGAGGATTTCGGTAGTGTTTGGAAGAGGGTAGGAATCACCTACACTGACATGGTTTAGTTTTCTGTAGTCTATAACTACTTTCAGTTTCTTTACTCCGGAAGTATCGAGCTTTTTGAAAACTACCCGAACAGGTGAATTCCACGGACAATTTGAACGTAAAATTATATTTTGATCAAGCATTTTGTGAACTTGCTTGTCGACTTCTTTTTTATAGATATCGGGGAAACGATAGATTTTATTCGCAACTGGAATGGAAGAGGTGATAGGTATCATGCATGACCGCGTCGGTATATAAAAGTATATATCCTATATAAAAGATATCAGTGAATTGTTTTTCTTCTGTGTTCATGTGTGATGTGCGTAAAAGATATATGATTTTATTGACACGATTAGAGTTATGGTTTTAAGGTGATTTGGAATTAATATGCGTTACGTTTGTTTCAGCGTTACTATTCATATCATGTAAGTATTCAACACAGATACCAACTTTTCTAATACTTACAATGCTTGAACAAATATAAACACCGTCGAGAGTTTCCAACTTTAGTGTTATCGCATGGTTCTTGGAATTTGAAGTGTTAGCGATATTAATTTTTACAATGGTTTCGGATCTAGGTTTTAGGGTATACAGGATTTTACTTTTTTTCGTGGAATCGGGTGATTTTGAACTTTTGATGCTTTCATTATTAGGGTTAGATCGAGGGTTAGATTTTAGATTATAAATTTGAGTTTTAATTAATTATAATTTGAAAGGTATTCTGTTCGGGTATAATGTAATGGGGTGTTCGAGTGCCTTGGAGCTTATCCTCTTCGTTGGAGGAAGTAAAAGAAATGATGTAGAAATAATAATAACTTTATTACAAGAAAACGGTTGATAATTACAGACGATGATTATTACAGCTACAAGCGTGAAATGTCTACTGCCTGGTGTTATTGAAATACATGGGGATTATATATTAATCTTTATCAATTGAGTAAATATAGAACTAAGAGAATTGTGAGCTGGTCAACTCACAAGACAAACCAGACATCAGTAAAACAAGATGATAAATTTGATAATGTTTGTGGGAATTCAAACAATTGGAATGTCGAAAATATTTAAGTTTGCTTATATAATATTGTTCTATACATGAATAATAATAATTATTTATTAATAACAATTATAATACATTACAATAATGTATAATTTTTTAATTGATATTGGTTTGGAATGATTTTAAAAAATCGTTATCAATTAATCCATCGAAATAAATTGAAAAATTATCAAGAACAATATGAAAGGAGTGACTTTTGTTACAATTAGAATTTTTTAAATAGAAGCAGCAAACTGTCTTTTGTGGCTTATCAACATTATCATTCCCTTTAAGAATAATGGGTTGGTCTTTATGACATTTGACAAAAGGTTGTAATAAACTCAATTCAATAAGACTTATGTTTGCTCCTGTGCCCAATAGAAATTTTGCAGGACGAAATAATTCAGGAAAGTTTAAGGTGAGATAGGAGGTTATTCCTGAGAAATTGTTTGTGAATAATCTGCCTGTACTAAGTTTGCATGCCTCAGATTGGCCGTTTTCTGAGGACCTTGGGTATTTAAATGTTGCCTTTGATAAAAGGTATGATTTAAAAAGGATGATGATTGACGATTTACGTTTTGTTTTCTGCTATTATTGTACTCGCGTTTGCGACATTCATTTATGAGATGTTCGATATTTTTGCAATAGTTGCAAATCTTTTGTTGAATTAAAATTGTTATTAAGAGGATTTTGATTTCTAGAGAAATTTCGATTATGATTTTGAACGTGTCTGACATTGCGTGATGATAGATGGTTATTACTTGATTGATATTGACAGTTTAATGATGTTTAATGTAGTCGAGGATCAGAGGGACGGATTTGTGATTTGGTAATTTGAATGATAGTCGATTGTTGAATGTTTAATTAATATACTATTTATTAATATCAGAGTCGCCAGCAGCGTAACGTCGTAAGTGTGAATCAAGACTAACAAAATGTACAGTACATATACAGGTTTTGAGATTACATATAGTGATAAATTACAATAATAAGATAGGGTGTTTCTTGACCACGAGAACAAACAAATCATAGACAAAAACATTTCCTGGAAAATAGATAAAGTATGTTTGAGATCAATGTGTAATCTATTGGAAATTTACTGGTACATTACACCTTTTTTAATTTTCTCTAATATAGGTTAAGTTTTAACACACACACACACATATATATATATATATATATATATATATATATATATATATATATATATATATATATATATATATATATATGTGTGTGTGTGTGTGTAATACAAAGATAAAAGTTTAGTATACATAAGGATATTTATTTGGAGAGTATACATATAGCGTTTTATTTATTATTATTTTGCAAAGAAAATTCTTATAGTTAAACATACATATTGTAATGGGTATCACGACGTTGGGAACAATAAGAAAAAAAAACGATTTGGTAAAATATGAGTTTATTTATACTAAGTACTGACACTCTGAAAACTGTGAATTGAGTGACGTGCTGGTCGAGTAGGAATGACAAAAATATCTCCGTATGACTGTTGAAGATATGGGTTATATAGTGAACATTATCGATTGCTGTGTCCAAGGGTCGTTATGAATCATCGTGGATCATGAGAAGACAGTGGTTTTGACGATTAGGCAATATCATTAGCTAAATAATTTCATAGGTCAGTTTTGAGGTAAACAATAGTCATACAATGTTATCTTAAACTATATACATTATTAAAATATTCCATTACGTTATACATTATTATCTTATACTACACATTAAAATATTCCAGTACATTACACCTCCCTCCTTTAGAGGAAAGATAGAGTTACATTTTATCTTTCAGCTTTGCGATGCGGGAGCTTCGCCTTAAGGAAGTTTCTTCCGATGGTTCACCTGCAGTTTGGTTATCCAATTCGATGGAAATTTCTCAATTGACTTTATTTTTCGCTGTGGACTTAAATACATTTAATGTTAAATAATTAGTGAGTCTATTACATGAATCTGTGGTGATAGGACGGGCACACTTATTTTTTATTCCTTTAAACAATCTGTAAACAATATACAAAAATACAATTTTAGCAATTGTACATAAAATATACACAAAATAATTATTTGATAATAACTTGTCGTGAAAGGGAATATCTATAGTTTCAGTCATTTTTTTAATGTGGTTCAACTTGTGGCTAGCAAGTTTTAAATCTTCTAAGTTCAAATCATTCCTTCTTAAAGGTATTAAATCTACAACAGTTTCGCTGTATCTAGTTTTACTACAACAATCATCATTCAATATATCGAATAGAGGTAGGGTTGAGATATAATTACTTTGAAAATCTTTGTTGAATGTGGTTAAAATAGTGGTGCTAGTGAAAGCTTTGCAATTTGGGCTAAGCGTCAAAATACCTGTTTTTGATAAAGACGTATCAGTGGGAATTTGTCCTTTACAATTTAATGTAATTGTCGAGAGATTTGGGAGCACATATATCCAACTATTACTTTCGCGTAAACGATGCCATATTTCAACTTGAATTTTAGAAACTTGTGTATCACAAGAACTTGGTATCGAACTTTGCGAAAATAAAATTTCAGTTTCACATGTTGGTTTTACATGAACGGAATACAAAGGTTCTCTTCGTTTGCATATGTAATCAATTAAGAATAAGGCTTCACATTGATGGAAATTCTTTATTATACTATATTGTAGTTTATTTTGCGATACAGCAAGAAATTTGGTAATTGGAATGATTAAGAAATGAGTTTTAGCATTAGATTCTATTTGCAAGGGTATTAGTTCGTACAAGTCGAATTTCGTTTCTTCTACCAGAGGGATGTGAATAACGAAAACTCAGTTTAAATTATGTCTAAAGACATCTAATGAGATAAATTTAGTTATACTTGAATAATTTTCCAAATCTGGGGATACAGGATAATTCGTAGATATAGGTAGGAAAGGAAGAGTTTTTTGAAGTTCAGTTACAAATTGAATTGGAGAAATAATTCGGGGATGTAGAATACTTCTAGTTGCTAATAACAATGAAGTTATTAAATCTGAATGTTCTTTATCGATTTCACTAATCATAAGAGTAAGCAAGGCAAAATGTTCGTCTATGTTTTGTTTAATTTGGATATCGAAATTAATTTTGTTTGATGTTTTTATAAATTTTTCGAGTGTTGCAAAATTCTTATTAAATATTTCTTCATTTTTATTTATATTTGTGACTGTGCTATTAAAATTTGATATGGTAGATTGAACGATTAAAGTTTGTTCTCTAAGTAATTTGATAGTTCCTTTTTCATCTTCTTTTATTGAATTTATTGCCTTTACGTAATTAGCTGCATCATCTGAATCTAAAGTTCCAAAGATTAATTTAAATAGTGATCCAATTCCGTTGATTAATCCGCGTCGTACACGAGTATGACCAATCATTGATTTCAGGGAATAGAATTTGGTATTTAATACGGGAATTAATTGATCTAAGATTTTAAGGGATGTATTACATAATGAAAATTGCTTTAGTGATAAATGTTCGCAAAGAGTTTTTGTTCTGGTAAACGTAGAGCCTATTAAGTCTAGTTTGGATTCTAAGGTGGAAATATCAAGATATGTGACCAATTTCCAGTTATTTTCATGGAATCTCAGGTTTGCGATGTGATCGTAGTAGATACCCGGTGATTTCTCAATTTTTGAAATATTATACATGTCGTTAGCGACTACGCAGTGGATGAATCTGCAACAAAAGCGTGTTTTAAACGATTTGTATGGACTTTTACATTTTTCTTTTTTATTTTTATTGTGCAATTTACTGGTGAATTTAATTCTGTGATTATGTAGGGTCCGCTATATTTTGGTGTTAGTTTTTTTGATTTACCTATTTTAGTTTGATTATTTTCCAAAATAATTTATCTCCTATTTTATAGTCTACTGATTTACTTTTCTTATCATAGTAATATTTATTTGTTTCTTTAGATTTAATAAGATTTTCGCGTGCTATTTCATTACTTTTTTGTAATTTTAATTTAAGTTCATCAATATAGTTATCGTATGAGTATTTGAATTCGGGTGGTTGTGTAAGACTTGACGGAATTTCGGGTTTAAAACCAAAGACTAATTCATAAGGGGTAAATTTTGTGGAAGTATGGACTGTCGTGTTGTATGAGAACATTCCAAAGTCTAACCAATTGTCCCAATCGGTTTGTTCATTATTTATATAGTGTTTAAGGTAATCTGCCAGAGTAGCATTGCTACGTTCTAGAGCTCCGTTGGTTTCTGGATGGAATGCAGTGGTTTGTACTCTTTTAATTTTAAATAATTTCGAAATTTCTTTTAATAAGTTTGAGGTGAAATCTCTACCTTGATCGGTCAAAATTTCTTTTGGGATTCCAAATTTACAAATAAATTGTCTAACTAGTTTATCGGCTATTGTGGAAGCTTCGTGATTAGGGATTGGATAACATTGAGAGAATTTAGTAAGGTCGTCCTGAAGGGTTAATATGTACCTGTTACCATTTTCTGTAAGAGTGAGTGGCCCTACTATGTCAAGAGCAATTTTTTCGAATGGTTTTGATGAAGTTGATGTTATTTCCATTGGTTTAATATTTTTATTTCTAACGAGTTTATTTCGCTGACATGAGTCGCAATTTTTTATGAATTTTTTTATATCTGATTTCATATTATGCCATATATAGATTTCTCTAGTCCTATTAAAAGTTCTATGATATCCAGAATGTCCAGAGGTTGGGTTTGAATAATATTCTTCTAGAATAGTTTTTATTTCGGACGAATCTGGGGGGTTTAGATTATTATGGAAATTTTTTATTTCTATATGCGTATTTCTAAAAATATATCGTAACATTGATCTTAATTTGTTCCATTTTAAATTGTCGATGTTGTTTCCTAATCTAGGTAAGCTAATAGAATTTATGTCATTAGTTACGAGATAATTTTTTAATTTATTAAAGACCGTGAACAAATCTTCATAACTAATGTTGTCCCAATAGTTTGATTTTGAAACTAAATAAAAACATTGAAATTCTAAATTTTGAATTATTCCCAAATCGAAAAGTTTTAAATTCTTTTTTACTAAAACGTTCTTATGATGAAACTTGTTTTCTAATTCTGATAATAAATCAGTTGACATATCCAAATCTTCGGAAATACATACAGCAAAATTGTCTTTAGAGGTTAGCAATGCTTGATTTACTTCAGTTATTTTATTATATTGAATTAATTTAGTTTCTAATGATTTTTAAAATAGTTGATAGGTTTCGGGATCTGGGTTGGAATGTAATTTATGAATGGTAGGTTGATCTAGTAATTCTGTTCTACTTAAACTGTCGGCATTTGAATTTTCTTTACCTGGTTTATAGATAATCTCATAATCATATTCCTCTAATTTCAGACGCCATCTAACTAATCGTGAACCTGTAACTTTTACTTTAAATAACCATTGGAGTGGTTTATGATCGGTCAAGATCTTGAATTTCCTGCCATAAATGTAAGGTCGAAAATGTTTAACACACCAGATTATTCCTAATAGTTCCTTTTCAGTGGTAGTATAATTAGATTCGGCTTTATTTAAAGATCTACTAGCATAAGCTATTGGCAAATCATGAGGAATATTACCTTGAGATAAGACACCTCCTATCGCGTAATTACTCGCGTCTGTTGTTAAGATGAATTCTTTTGTGAAATCAGGATATTGAAGGATCGGTTTATCGCAGAGTTTTGATTTTAGTAATTCAAAAGCTTCTTGTTGTGAACTTGTCCTTTGGAACGGAATGTCTTTTCGTAGCAAATGAGTTAATGGAAGAGATATTTTACTGAAATTTTGAATGAATCTACGGTAGTAACCGGCAAGACCCAAGAATGATTTAATGTCTTTAGGATTTTTTGGAACTGGGAAATCGCGGACTGATTTAGTTTTATTAGGGTCGGGTTCGACACCTGACTGAGTAATATGATGACCTAAATACATAACTTCACGACGTAAAAACTCGCACTTATCCGGTTGCAATTTTAAATTATGATTATCGAGACGTGTAAATATTTCTCTAAGTTTTTGATTATGGTTTTCTAAAGTGTCGGCGTAAATGACAATATCGTCAAGATATAGTCAAAACATCGAGTACCTTGTAATCCAGTGAGAACGTTATTCATCAACCTTTGAAAGGTTGCTGGCGCGTTTTTTAATCCGAAAGGCATTCGCTTGTATTGGTAATGGCCCAAAGGTACAGAAAAAGCAGTTTTTTCGCTATCTTTTTTATGCATTTTGATTTGGTGGAAACCAGATGCTAAATCGAGGGTAGTGAAATACTTTGAATGTCCTAATTGGTCCAGGATCTCGGTGATATTTGGGAGGGGATAGGAATCTCCTATCGTGACATTATTTAAATTTCTGTAGTCTATTACGAGACACCATTTTTTTTCATTTGAAGCATCAGTTTTCTTTGGAACAACCCACACAGGTGAGCTGAAAGGAGAGGTAGATGGTTCGATAATATCTTGGTCAAGCATTTTGGAGATTTGTTTATTTACTTCTTGTTTGTGGACTTCAGGCTAACGGCTGGTTTTAGTAAATATTGGTACATCTGTAGTAGTAGGAATTTCATGTTTAACAATATCTGTATGAGTCAAGGGGTCACCGTCTAAGTGAAAAATGTGATTAAATTCTATACATAAATTTGTCAATTTACCTTTTTCTTCTAAATTTAAATGATCTGTTCTTAGCGCATTTTTTAATATGTGAATTCGATTAGAGTTATAATTTTGATCGGCTAATGTAGGTGATTCATTAATTTCAAAGGGCATGATATTTAAATCTAACTGACTGATTTTAACGGATTTTTCGTTAGTATTCAAAATTGTTGTAACGGCAGTAGAGTTACTTGTGTTTACATGGACAATACTTGAGCATAGGAATACTCCGTCAATTATTTCTAAATTCTCTAGAATACCTTCTTTAATTTCTGGATTATTTACTTTTATTGGAATGACTGTTTCGGACCTAGGTTTAAGGGTTATAGGGAACATGGAATATAATTCCTGTGGTTCGGAAATTGAGTTAGTTTTAGGTTTTAATGTAGATAACTGAATATGCTGTAGTGTAATGAAATTTTCATCTATTATCAATTGATCATTTTCATAATTTATTTTTACATTATTATTTTTTAGAAAGTTATTACCTAATATTCCATCATATGATATGGGAAAATTATCTTTGACTACGTAGAACAATTGATTGTAATTTCTATTTTTAATTTGATTATCGAGATAACAATAACATATTGATTTAGTAGGATTTGGAACGTTATCAATACCTCTGAGGATAATGTTATCATTTTCGAAACATATGACATTGCCTTGTAAATTTGAGAGTTTTATTAAACATATGTCAGCTCCAGTATCTAAGAGAAATGAGGTTGGAGAGGGCTTTAGATGTGGAGACTCTAGGAATATGTATGTTGTGATGGCTTGAGGATTTATTGTTCGGATTCGGCTTGGATCGTGTTTGCTGTCCTCGAGTTTGTGGCCTTGACTCGCGAGTTGGAGTTTAAATGGTTCGGATTTGAGTTAGAAGTGGAAGGATTTTGTGATGCGTTATTAGAGTTTCTTTGATTATTATATTGTCTTTTCCTACATTCAGATATTAAGTGACCGAATTTCTTACAGTAATTACATTGAATTTGTTGATAATTAGTTCGAGTATTTGGAGAGGATCTAGTGAAGAGATTATTTGGATTTTCGAATCTCTTGTGATTATTTGGATTATGATTTTAATTTTGAAAATGTCTGACATGGTTTTCCTGTTTAATATTTCTAAAATTTTGTTTTTGTTTGAAAAAACAATTAAAATTTGAATGACCTGCCTTATCGCAATATGTACAATGTTTAGTGGTACTGTTACTAATAGATTGATATTTTTGAATTTCATTTTTTGAAAGCTGTTCTTGTTCTTCTATAATTGCAAGATTTATCGCTTCAATGTATCAGGTTTTTGTGATTTTACTATGAGAGCAATATCCTTAGTTAATCCAGTTACAAATACGCTGAGAGCTTGAGTTTTTAATAAGTTTACGCATGCATTTCGTTCTGCGGTTGATAGTTCTTTGCCTAATGAGTTTATTAATTTTATATAGCAATTTTCTACTTTATTTGCATAAGAAAGAATATTTTCTTTAGGATTTTGTTTGCAAGAGTTCAGTTGAAGTTGCCATTGGCCTGTTGTAGGCTTTTCTGAGTAGACACTGAATAAATATGTTTTTAAACTGATCCAATCGACAAAATCTCTATTACGAATTAATAATCTCGCATTCTCTGTGAGTTGTGTTTCTATAATTTTGAATAGAACTGGCTTATTTGCTTCAGAGTCTAGTGACATGGATTTATCGCAATTGTCTACAAATTCATAGAGTTTGGACTTTGTACCGTCAAATTTAGTTAACATTCTAGTAGCTAATTCGATTGAAATAGAAGACATTTTAATATTTTGCGTATGAAGACTGTTGTGAGACTGATTTTGAGTTTAATATGATTTGAAGAAATTTAGGAGATTTAAATTTGCTACTTACAGAAACAGAGTCAGTGTGTGTATGACGTGTGTGTGATTGAAGTATGGGTGGACACGTTTGGATCGGTGTGGTTGGTCCTTTCGTGGTGATGGTACCCAGGCATCGATGTTCAAAACTGCGGAATGGTGCGACGACGGCTTCGTGGCTCGGCGTTCTGCACTGCTGGCTGACGACTTGGCTTCTCGGAACTCGGTTCGTCTCCGTAGTTGATGACGTTCGATCTGGATCGTTGTTTCTCCTCTGGATGCGCGTATGAAACTTTTCGAATTTCACGAATGTCGCGTGCCGGATTTAAAGAAAACAATCCCACTTCTGACACCAATTTTGTAATGGGTATCACGACGTTGGGAACAATAAAAAAAAAACGATTTGGTAAAATATGAGTTTATTTATACTAAGTACTGACACTGTGAAAACTGTGAATTGAGTGACGTGCTGGTCGAGTAGGAATGACAAAAATATCTCCGTGTGACTGTTGAAGATATGAGTTATATAGTGAACATTATCGATTGCTGTGTCCAAGGGTCGTTATGAATCATCGTGGATCATGAGAAGACAGTGGTTTTGACGATTAGGCAATACAATGTTATCTTAAACTCTATACATGATTAAAATATTCCATTACGTTATACATTATTATCTTATACTACACATTAAAATATTCCAGTACATTACAGAGTTTGTAAAATATTTTAATGGTTTCGAAATAAAACTGTTCGTGGTCGTTTGATGATGGATTTATTGATGGCTTGAATACAATTGTATGCTAGTGTAATGGACTCGAGGACGAACTGTGGTTGTAGGTTTTTACAAATACGATCGACGAGTTAGTTAAAATATATTTGATTTCGTAGTAAAATAATAGATGTAATAATTACAACGATGATAGATATAATATTACTGAATTGAGTTAGACTACCGTGGACAGAGTTGGATTGTACTCTGGACTGAGTTGGACTGCACTCTGAACTGCCTGATGATGGAGTATATATTACGAATTTTATCAATTACGCTAACATGAAACCAAGAAATGGTCAGTTCGCAGACATCAGCTAATAGTGATGTAATGGGTCGACAAAATAATACACTTCTGTGGTTAAAAATACTATTTATTAATAATAAACAGAGTGACGTGAAGTTTGAGATTTTGACTATGAATCTAGGATCGACTGCCTGACTGATGTGGGACTAGTAGATAATATAATAAATATTGAGAATAGCAGTAAACACAAGAATAGGATAACATCATACAAACATGATAGAAATACAATAATACAATTTAAATCAAAATACGATACAATGTTATAATAACTTACTAATTAATTAATATTCTAATATGGGTAGGTACATTACACCACCCTCTTAAACAAAAGGAAAGCCTCAAGGATTTTCTTTTAATTTAGCGATTCTTGTACTTCTTCAGATAGGCTTTTCAATTTCGTCGTAGCTATGATTATCTCTGTTACTTAATTCGATACTGGTTTTAACTGGATAACCTTATTGGTATTTTTAAATATATTCAAAGTTAAACAATTAGAAATTTCGTGACAACATGTATTGGTATTTTTAAAGATCTTCTTTTAATTTTTTGAAAATTTTTATAAAGGCTAAGAATTTTAAGTAAGGTACAAAACAAGTATATAAAATAGTTGTTATTAGTAACTCTGGAAAAAATCGAATTTTGAGGTTTATTTAATTCTTTGGTCCTTCTTTTTATTTCCTTTAACTTATGACTAGCTATTTCTAAATTACCTAAATTAATATTTGTGTATATCCACCATTAGTGGAATTGTTACATTTGGTTTTTTATTTTTCAAACAACATTCGTCTTTAAATATAGAGAATGATGACAGTACAGTAGTACCCACGACAGTATTTATCCATGGTGAGTATCCCTGTTTTAGCAATCGAAATATCAAAAGGTGCAACGTTTTTGCAATTAATTGTTAAAGAAGTTAATTTGGGAGAAACGTAAATCCAACTGTTACTATTATGTAATCTATGCCATATTTCGTTGTTAGTTAGGAATATGCGAGTATCACAATTTCGTGGGATTCTAGAAGAAGTTTGCAATAGTTCTGTTTCACAAATAGGTTTAACATGTACTGAGTATATAAGTGATTCCAAAGGACATACTAGTTTTAATTCATTAAATTTTTTACATTTACTAACGTCGGATATAGCAGTATATTGTAATTTGTTCTCAGAAAATGTAATCATTTTAATAGAAGGTTGTATAAAAAGATAAGATTGGTTACTTGTTAGAATAGGTAAAGAAATAAGATTATAAATGTCGAATGTATTAATATCGAGTAAGGGATTTAAAAGTACAAATATCAGTCTATTATTAAAACGAAAAACTTCAATTTCCATTACTTGAACGAGTGCGTGGAAATTGTGCGTTTATAAAGAAGTTACGTAGCTCGTAGATGGGGGTAAGTATGGTAAGGTATTTTGTAATTCTTTAATTAATTGTGTAGGACCTAAAATTATAGGGTGAAGAATACTATTCTGAGCTAATAAAATTGCAGTCATATAATCGCTTAATTCTTTCTCGACTTCAGTGAACATAATTGTTAATAACGAGATGTGTTCGTCTGTTTCTTGTTTCCATTCTACTTCAAACAACTTTGTGTTTATTTCTTTGGCTAATTGTTCAAAAATTTTAATGTTCGAATTTAATGATAGCGTATTTTCTTGCAATTTGGTAAGCGAGGTATTAAAATTTGAGATAGTTGACTTTACTACTTGCGTTTGTTCGTTTAACAATTTGATTTGTTCTTTTTCATCATGTGATAAAGATTCAATGGCTTTGTTATAATATTCACCATCGTTATGATCTAGGTTTCCAAAAACGAGTTTGAAAATAGAACCTAATCCGTCGATTAACCCACGTTTTGTTCTGTGGTTTCCAATAATTTCGTTAAAATTTTCAAGTTTATTTTTAACGACTGGTAATGTTTTTTCTAAGGTATGTAAAGAACTGCTACATAATGTAGATTTTTCGATATTATTGTGATCGCAAAGGTTACGTGCTTTTACGATAGTATTTTCGATTAAATTAATTTTTTGTTCGAAAGCAGAAATATCGACGTGTACAATTAATTTCCAAATATTCTCATAATAATTTAATTTAGTTATATGATCGTAGTAAATTCCTGGAGATTGCTTTAATTCGGTATGGTTGAAGAAGTGCTCTCCTGATACGAGGCTGACTAACCTAAAACAATGTCGTTTTAGTCTGTTATAATGAACGCGCACATGTTTATTTTTTATTTTGATTGTGCAATTGACTGGGGGGTTTAATTTTATGATTTTATATAGACCTGTATACTTCTTAGAATATTTTTTCGTAGTTTCCTTCTTTACTTGGTTATTTTCTAAATACACCAAATCTCTTACTTTATAATTTATATCTTTGGTTTTCTTATCGCAGTATTTTTTGTTAGTGTTTTTGGACTCAATAATATTATTTTTGGCTATTTCGTGTGATTTTTGAAGTTTTAGGTTTAAATCATCTAAATAGGTGTCGTATGTATATTTGAATTCTACGTCTTTTGTAATTGAAGTTGGAAGTTCAGGTTTATTACCGAATATTAATTCATGAGGTGAGTATTTTGTGGAAGTGTGAGGTGTTGTATTATGAGAACATGGCAAAATCGAGCCATGAGTCCCAATCTGTTTGATATAATTTTACATAATGAGAAAGGTATTCGGATAAAGTGTGATGTGATCTTTCGAGAGCGCCATTCGTTTCGGGATGATATGCCGTTGTATTTAGTTTTTTAATTTTAAATAATTTTGAAACATCGTTTAAAAGGTTGAACATGAAATCTCTACCTTGATCGGTAAGGACTGATTTTGGTATGTCAAATTTACAAATAAAATTTTGAAGAATATTTTTGCTACGGTTTTTGCGTCATGTCGCGGAACTGCGAAGGCTTGGGAATACTTTGTTAAATCGTCTTGAAATGTTAATATATATTCATTACCGTTTTCTGTATGCGGTAATTTACCTACAATATCAAGACTAATTTTTTCAAATGGTTTAGTAGCGGTTGTTGTAATTTCCATTGGTTTCTTAGATTTATTCCGAACTAATTTATTTTCTTGGCAAGAACTACATGTTTTAATGAAATTAGCAATATATTTTTATGTTGGGCCAACGATATCTTTCTTTTATTCTTTTATATGTTCTATGGAATCGTGAATGTCCCGATGATGGATTTTAATGAAATTCTACAAGTACTTTCTCGATTTGGTCGGTGGTTAAGTTTATTATATTATTGTGATATATATTTATGATAATATTTGTATTTTTAAATATGTACCTGCTCATTGATCGAAAGTTGTGCCATTTTAAATTATTGTTATGACTTTGGGAATTTATATTTGGAGTATTTATTACAGATATGTTATTTTTTATTAGAAGGTTTTTGAGATTTAAAATAGAATGGAAAATATCTTCGTATGAGGGTTGATCCCAATAACATTTTTCTGTGAAAACAAATAATTATTTCATCAGAATGAAAGAAATGTTTAGTTTCGAACAATTCAGGGTTTTGGGGTGAATCTAAGTGATTGTATTTTTCGATTACATCTGTTAATAGTGTGGTTGAATTATCTAGATCACAAGAAATAAAAATAGCTTTGTTACCTTTAATAGTTTTAATGTCTCCGTCGAATTCATTTAGAAGATTATAATTCAGGAAGTCGGTGTATGTTTCGGTATTATTACTAGATTTGAATATTGAACAGTTGTTATTATCATTGTTAATTTCTAATTTAATAGGACTAAGCGAATCAGCATTTGAATTTAATCTACCTGGTTTATAAGTGATTTGATAATCATATTCTTCAATTTTTAATCGCCAACGAACTAATCGTGATCCAGGATCTTTTACGTTAAACAACCATGTCAAGGGTCGATGATCCGTAAATATGTTGAATTTCCTACCATAAAGCCTAAAATGATTAATTGACCAAACGATCGCGAGTAGTTCTTTTTCGATAGTGGAGTAGTTAGATTCTGCTCGTTTTAAGGTACGGCTTGTATATGTGATTGGCAAATCTTGGGAAATAGGATCTTGTGATAGGACTGCTCCGATAGCAAAATTACTTGCGTCGGTGGTAAGATTAAAGGGTTGAGTGAAATCTGGGTACTGAAGGATTGGTTCTGATATTAATGTTGATTTTAGTAATTCGAAAGCTTCTTGTTGTGTGCTTGTCCAAAGGAATGGTTCGTCTTTCCGCAATAATTGCTAAAGTTATTTATGAAACGTCTATAGTAACCAGCTAACCGAGAAAACTTTTTATATCCTTAGTATTCTGTGGAATTGGAAATTTCTCTACGGCTTTGATTTTGTTATCGTCCGGTTTGACATCTTCGGATGTGATATGATGTCCTAAATATATGACTTCTTTGCGTAAGAATTCGCATTTGTCTGGTTGTAATTTTAAATTATTTTCTGCTAATTTACAAAAGATTGATTTTAATATCTAACAATGATTATCGAGGTTATTTGAATAAGTAACAATATCTACAAGATATACAAAACATGCGGAACCCTGTAAACCAGTTAAAATAGTGTCCATGAGACGCTGGAATCGCGCTGGTGCGGTTTTAATCCAAAAGGCATTCTCTTGAACTCGTAATGGCCTGAAGGTACAGTGAATGCAGTTTTTGGTATATCTTTTTCTTCTATTGGAATTTGGTGAAATCCGGATGCAAGGTCGAGTGTTGAAATAGTTATTTATGTAACAAGTGTGTAAAGTAGTACTTTTTTGGTCGAGTGCGGAAATTGTAGCACGAACAAAAAATACTAATTTACACACGTGTTGCATACAACATTTTTCCTACAACCAAAATGGTATTAATGTTTCTCATAATACTGAATGTACAGGCATCCAGCAGTTTCAAATACTGTTAGTACTCTTTCTCTTAACACTGTACAAAATGCAACTTAAACACTTGGAACAATCTCAGACAGACGATGATTAGTCTTTTATAATGTACAAATTGTACATTTAATATTAATATTAAAAATTAGGTTAGCTTAGTATATTTGTCAAAAAAATGTTAATGTTTTTAAAAATTAGATCAGTACTCAATGTGTTAAAAAAATATTAGATTTGTTTCATTTACAGTGTTTATTCATATTTCTTAATAAATTTTATTACTTTTATTATTATATACTACCTAATTATATACTTGACAGATAAATTAACCGAATTTTAATCTTGCTTAGCAACACTTATTTACTTTTCAAGCACTAGTGCTTGAAGAGTGACATTTTACACACTGTAATGAGTGCGTGAAAAGTACTTTTCACGCACGGTTGTAGGAAAAATATTTTGAATGACCTAACTGGTCGAGAATATCGTTGATGTTTGGCAAAGGGTATGAATCTCCGATACTGATCTCATTGAGTTTACGATAATCTATAACTAGTCGCCATTTTTGTTTACCGGATGCATCATGCTTCTTTGGAACGACCCAAACGGGAAAATTCCATGGAGAGTTAGAAGGACGGATAATATTTTTTTTTTGATTATTTACTTCCTCTTTATGAATTTCTGGAAATCTGTAGGTTTTGGATTGGAGTGAGTAGGAATTTGATGGCTTATCGCATTTGTATGAGTTAACTCGTCGTCCGGTAAATGAAATATGTGATTATATTCGATGCAAGTTTCTAGAATTTGGTTATGTTCCTCTTCGTTTAAAAGTTCTAAGCGTAATGATTCTTTTAATAATTTTAATCTACTGGAATTACAATTAATATGTTTCTTATAATTATTGGTTGATATGGAATTTATTTTGTGATTGTCTTCTACTTGTTCGATTTCAACTTTTACTTTAGAGATTTTGATTTTTTGATCTGTTGTATTGAGTACAGACGTAATGGCAAATTTATCACGGACTTTAATAAAGCTAGGACATAACAAGACGCCATCAAGGATTTTGGTAAGAGGAATAATTCCTTCAGAGATTTCGGGGTTAGATATTTCAACAACAATGATTTGCTCGGATCTTGGTTCGATTGATATAGGATAAGCAGGAGTTAGTGGAGATTTAGAATCATTATCTGAATTGGTATTAGTAGCATTAGAGGTTTCATTTTGTAAAATGTTTTCTATATGATTTAGGGAAATAGCAGAATTGTGAATATGCAATAAATTGTTCTCATAATCAATGTGACAGATATTCTCTTTCAAAAAATCGTTACCGAAAATTCCATCGAATTGTATTGGAAAATCGTCTCTAACTACATGGAATGTATGAGTGATTGTTCTATTTCCAACTAAAATATTCAGATGTAGATAACCGAGAGTTTGAACAGAATTTGGATTAGCGTTATCAATACCGTGAAGAATTAATTTTTTATCTTCGTTAATAAGAGTATTTCCATTTAATTTTGAAATTTTAATTAAAGAAACGTCCGCGCCTATGTCTAGCAAGAATGAATTTTGTAGGTTTTTTGATTCGCTAAATGATATATTGGTTGTGACATCTAAATTATTTATTATGACTATTCGACCTGAATGTAGTTTGCAGTCCGTTGAGTGGTCGACGCAACTGGACTTTGCGAGTTTAAAGAATTGGAAGAGGTTGGAGAATTAGAACTAATATTATTTCGTCTTTGATTATTATATTGTCGTTTTCGACATTCTGAAATTACGTGGCCAAGATTTTTATAATAATTACACTGCTTAGGACTATCGAAATTTTGATTTCTATGCGGAAAATTTTGATTTTGGTTTGGACTTGAATTTCTATTTGAAGGATATTTATTAAATTGGCTAGTTGATGGATAGTTTGGTCTTGAATTATTCGGTTGTCTAAAGTGTCGAATGTTTGAATCGTTTCTTGGTTTGTTTTTAGAATAACAGTTAAAACTACTATGTCCCGGTTTATTGCAGTAATTACAATGCTTAATGTTAGAATTATTAATAGTCTGAAATTTTTGAATTTCGAATTTTGATATAAGTTCTCGTTCTTCGTTTATTGCGATTGCGATAGCTTCTTCTAGAGATTCAGGTTTTTGTGCGTTTACAAGTATAATTAAATCTTTGTTTAATCCAGAAATAAATGCATTTAAAGCTTGGGTTTTTAAAAGATAGACGCACGCTTGTCTAAAGTATTCAATAATTTAACGTAACATTTTTCGATACGATTTCCATAAGGAAGAACGTTTTCCTTGAGATTTTGTTTGCCTGAATTTAATTCTAACTGCCATTGACCACCCGTTCGTCTGTCCGAATAAGAATCTAATAGGTGTTTTTTTAAATCTACCCATGAATTAAAATTTCTGTTTTTGATTAAGAGTCTGGCATTGTCAGTTAATTTAGGTTTAATTAATTTATTTGTATCTGATACGAGAGCGTATGCTTTGTCACAGTTATCAACAAACTCGAATAATTTTGATTTATTATTACCATCGAAATTTATTAACATACTTCTAGCAATTTCTAAACTTATAAAAGATGTTGAAGTGGTATCAGGCATTTTGAAATTAGTTTTGACGAATGTTTTACAGGAGTATTTATAAAATATAGAAATTAAAGCAATATTACTAAGTTTACTGAATTTTTGAGTTGGAAACACTGGCACTTGTTTATTTGGAATTGGTTTTGTTGTACTCACAGAAATAGTATTAACATGAACACAGTGAATGAAGACCCACGACGTTGTTGAACTGCAACTCGCTGGAACGATTGGACTGGAGTTCGATCGTTACCTGCTGGACTGGTTGGCTGGATCTGGGTGGACTGCGATGTTGTCGAAGATGAGCCTGATGGATTGGTTGGCTGGATCTGGATGGACTCCGATGTTGTCGAAGATGAACCTGATGGATTTGGATGAGATCCGGAACCACTACCTCGAACGCGATATGATGCAGACAACTTGTTGGATCCCTCTCGACGGTTAAAGACTAAAGGCACCGGTTTAAATTTATGAATTTTGAATTTAATTACCGTTATTTCGAAAACTATCGCACTTCTGACACCAAAATTATGTAATAGGTAGACAAAATAATACACTTTTGTGATTAAATACTATTTAATAATAATAAACAGAGTGACGTGAAGTTTGAGATTTTGACTATGAATCTAGGATCGACTATATATATATATATATATATATATATATATATATATATATATATATATATATATATATATATATGTGTGTGTGTGTGTGTGTGGATAAGAGTAGTTATCTTATTTGGGTATTAGTCACGCGTTAACAAAATGACTCAGAGCTGGTTAGTATGAAAGATCGGTTACATGAGAAAACTAACAATGGAATTATAAGGATGGACTTTGGGAAAAACAAGATAATACAATAAATATTGAGAATAGCAGTAAACACAAGAATAAGATAACATCATACAAACATGATAGAAATACAATAATACAATTTCAATCAAAATACGATACAATATTATAATAACTTAATAATTAATTAATTTTCTAATATGGGTTGGCACATTACAATATAATTTTTAGATAGTCTGTTAGAGTAGAATTAAAGTGTTCTTGCGCGGCATTTGTTTGCGGATGACAAGCTTTACATTTTTGTGTCTTAATTTGGAGCATTTTACTAAAGTCATTAAATAAATTTGATAAAAAGTCTGGTCCTTGGTCGGTAAGAATATAATATGAATCTAAAAATACATTTTACTTTTGCAAACCTTAACTTGTCAAAACCTATTCCGAAACGGGGTAAAGATATACTTTTTATTTTAAATTTTATTAACAAGTTTTTTAATTTGTTAAGTTATTATATAACATTTCATAACCTATTTTATCCCAATGAAATTGTTTGGTTACAAGATAGAAGAAGTATCTATTCAAGTCTTTAATATGTTTGATGTCACCTAGTTAAATAGTTTCTTCAGTTAATTGTTATATATGATTCAATTTTGTTTTTAAGTCGAGTTGTAATTTTTCGTTAAATTCCATATCTTTTGATATGTAAATAGCGATATTATCATTGCTGTTTAAGAAATGATCATTTGACTCTTCAAGGTTGTTATTTGAGATTACAATTGAATTTTGTTTCTTTAATAATTCATTATATGAGGTATCGTCAGGGTTGTTAATTGTATTAACAAATGTTTCGATAATTTCTGGACGCATACGAATTAAAGAGTCAGCATTCTGATTTCGCTTTCCTTCGCGATATTTAATTTCATACTCATATTCTTCGAGAGTTAATTTCCATCGCAACAATTTTTTATTGCTTGTTTCAGTGATATTGAATAACCATTAAAGTGGTTTATGATCGGTTAAAATTATAAATTTTCTTCCATAGAGGTATGGTGTATAATGTTTCACAGCCCATACTATACCTAGCATTTCTCGTTCGATCGTGCTGTAATTATTCTCAACTCTGTTTAGTGTACGACTAGCGTAAGATAAAGGCTGATCGTTACCTATTTTGCCTTGCGATAGTACGGCACCTATGGCGTAATTATTCGCATCGATTGTGAGAATAAAACGTAGGCAGTAATCTGGATATTTTAGAAGAGGTTCGGAAGTAAGGATAGTCTTTAATTTATCGAAAGAGTTTTGCTGTTTGGATGTCCATATGAACGGAACATCCTTTTTCAAGAGTTTGGATAGGGACTGGGAAATGTGAATAAAATTGGGAATAAAACGTCTATAGTAACCTGCGGATCCGAGAAGTGATCGGATATCGTCTGGTGATTTTAACTGAGGGTAGTTTGCGACGGCGGATACTTTTTGCGGATCAGGTTTTACTCTTGACTCTGTAATCAAATGGCCTAGGTACATAATTTCTTTCCTCAAAAATTCGCATTTGTATTTTCAAATCAAATTTAGAAAGACGTTCAAAAACTTTGACTAGATGATCAATATGAGTTTATAAATCAGAACCGTGAATAACAATGTCATCGAGATAGACATAACTCTTATACTTCTGAACTCCTGCAAGAACAGTATTCATAAGATGTTGGAATGTAGCCGGAGCATTTTTTAATCCGAATGGCATGCGACTAAATTAAAAGTGACCTGAAGGGACTGAAAATGCTGTTTTTTGCGCGTCATCTGGATCCATATTTTTTTTATGAAAGCCGGAAGTTAAATAAGGTAGCAAAATATTTCGAGTATCCTAATTGATCTAAAATTTCGGTTATGTTCACTAATATTTGTTTTATTGTTTAGATTGAAAGGTTCGGCGATCATGCCAATTTTCTCAATATTGACACTTTTATCTGTTGTATTCGGAATAGAGGTAAATGCATTGTTATCATCATGAACTTTAACAATACTTTGACAAAGATAAACACCATCTAAAATTTATAGTTTTGGTGTTATCATGACTTCTATAGGCCCAGAGTTAACAATGTTTATTTGAACTATGGTTTCGCATCTAGGTTTTATAATGTACAAAATATTTGATTGATTTTGATTATTTGAATTTGAGGTAATATTGTTATCATTTAGCTTTGAACACAAAGTGTCATCGATATTTTTATTTACTGAATTTGTTTGAGAGTTAAATAAATCTGTTTTGACTAAATGTAGTTTAAAAGGTTGATTTTGTGAATATAGGATGTCATTTTTATAATTCATATAAGAATTGAAGTTTTTTTAAAAGTCATTGCCAGTAATTCCGTCGCAATCGGTAAGAAATTCATCAGATACGGCGTGAAAGGGAATAAGTCTTTCTACAATTAAGAATATTAAAACATGAATAACAAATAGTTTTATGTGGATTATCAACATTGTCTATACATTTTAAATTAATTGTTTGATCTTAATGACGTGGAACAGTTGGGGCTAATAGTGGTAATTTTACTAGACTAATGTTTGTGCCTGTATTAATTAAAAATTTGGATGGTATGATTAATTGAGGAGAATCTAATGTAATATAGCAGGATATACCTTTGAAATTTATTGTACACATTTGGCCTGAACATTCTGAGCTATTCTCAGATTGGCCATGTTCTGAAAGCTCTGTGAGTTTAAAGGTTGATTTGAAACATTCTAATGAGAAGAATTTTGGGGTTGATTATTGTATCTTTCTGCATTCGGTTATTACATGTTCTGTTTTCTTACAGTAATTGCAGGATTTATTTTGATTGTTTGAATAACTTTGTCTTGTATTGGTTTGGTGACGTGTTAAAAGAACGATTGAAAGGTTGACCTGGCGGAGGCTTAGGGAAGTGATTAAAATTTTGATTCTGGCTTTAATTTTGAACATATCTTATGTTTGGAGATCGAGGAGGTTGAAATTGTGTTCTAGAATTTTGATTTTGTCTGAATCGACAGTTAAAAGAGGTGTGACCTGGTTTGTTGCAAACTGTACATAATCTAGCTTTATTTGAATTAATATTTTGATATTTCTGGATTTCGATACGTGATTTTTGTTCTTCCTCTTCGGACAAAGCAATAGCGATGTCATCTTTTAATGTTTTAGGATCTCTAGTATTAATTATTAAGGAAAGATTTTGATTTAACTTTGTTATGAATACATTAAGAGCTTAATTTTTTAATGAATCTGTGCAAGCGGTTTTTGCTTCTGTATTTCATCATCGAATGTATTTAGAAGTTTTATGTAACAATTCTCGATTTTGTTTTTGAAAGAGATAACATTTTTACTATTTAATTGTTTGCATGAATGTAATTCTAGCTGCCATTGACCAGCAGTTCGTTTTGAAGAGTAGCAATCTAAGAGATGATTTTTCAAAGAAGTCCAACTAGTAAATGTTCTATTTCTTACTAAAGCTCAACCGTTATCTTTGAGTTTTGTTCCTATTATTGATAGTAAAATTGGTTTGACATTTGGTTTTATTAATGATACTACTTTACTACAGTTATCTATGAATTCGTGCAATTTTGCTTTATTACCGTCATATCTAAAAAGCATTTTTTCTGCGATTGCACGAGAAATATACGATTGAGTTTCGGTGCTATCAGGCATTTTGAATAGCTAATAATTGAAATAGGTTGAGAATTATTTGATTTGGTAATAAGGATGTTGGAATTAGAATTCGAGTTTGCGGAATTGAAAAATAAAATATAAGACTTACATAAATATGGGAATCATCGTAGGCCTTGAGATGGAGAGTTGGAGAGAATCTTGTAGTCGGCTAAATCTGGTTCACCGGAAGGTTGTCGCTTCGTGGAGATGATTTCGGAGTTATAGAGATTTAGAAGGATCCTGCTTAGTTTGTTGATGTGTCACGAATGAGGTACCTCGACTTCTGGAATCTGTTTGCGCGACGCGACAAGGATAGCTTTTGCTAAACGCGACGTTTTTTGCTCAGAGACAATCGGTCAGTCGAAAATCTGCCGCAAAATCCTACTTCTGACAGCAATTTTGTAGTGGATTCGGATGCAAGAAGGTTGGCAGGGTAGGTTGTTAATGATTGTTAACACAATCAACGATTTTAAAATCTAACTCTTTATTTTAAAACAGTGGTGGTACGTTCAGACAAGTGACAGTAATTTCTTTAATAGTTTGATAGTTTAACTGTAGCTGTGTTATGTTACAAGAGACTAGGGATAATATCCCAATTACAGAGGAATTGTTTCACAGAATTTACAGAAATTTCGTCGCGTGACGCGCGAGTAGTGACACCTTACAATAAAAATAGAAAAAGTAAAAAAAAAATACATATATATTTATAAATAAACTATTATTAAATTTAACTTATAAATTATCGGTTCTTGCAAGAAGTATAGAGGACAGTACTTTCTGGAACCTAGAAATGCTGTTAGAAAATATATCTAGTTCTAATAATTCAATTACAAATTTGTTGTAAATAATACACATCTGTCTGACAGGTGAACGTAGTTCGTAGTTTATCCTTGGAGTCGGGTAAGCAAATGTTAATTTAGTTCGAGATCGAGGAACAAGAAAATTTATTTTAGAGAGGATAGCCGAATCGTCTACCGAATTATTGACCAATTTGTATAGATATAAACATGATTGCATTTTTCTACGGTCGTCCAAAGACAGAACTCCGAATTCGATTAGACAGTTATTGTAATTAAATTCATTAGTAGGGTGAACATGATATCGTTTAAAGTAAATATACCTAACAAATTTTCTTTGTAAAACTTCAATAGAATCTATATGTTTATTGTAGGTTGGGCTCCATATTTGTGAACAATATTCCAGCTTAGATCTAACGAAAGAATAATATAAAGTCTTTAAAGTATGCTGGTTGTGAAATGAGCGTGTATTTCTAATAATGAAACCTAGGTTTCTATGCGAGCTTTTAAGCATACTAGTGATGTGTGGAACAAAACAGCATTTATTATTAAAAAGTATGCACAAATCAGTAACTTGTGTGACACGTTCTAATATATTAGTACACATACGATACTGGTAGTGAACAGGATTCTTTTTTACAGTGTACGTCATAATCTTACATTTATTGTAATTAAACAAAAGTTTGGAGGTAGAAGACCAAGCTAGAATTTTATTTATGTCCGATTGAAGTTTCATACAGTCATCAATTGAGTTTATGACGCGGTAAAGTTTAATGTCATCTGTATATAACAAGATATTGGAGTCGTGAATGTGATTAACAATGTCATTGATGAATAGGAGAAATAATAAAGGGCCAAGGTATGATAGATTATCAATCTAAACATACAGAGTAATGTCCAAAGTAACTGAGTCACATTAGTTGTGGTCAGTTCTCTGCGTGACTGTTAAACATAGATATTTAAATTCAAATAGTTTGATAAACAGTAAAATATTCCAATACATTACATATGGATAATGGTTCGAAAGCGTTTTCAGGTTTTAAAATTAGCAAAAGTGGGTAATGAGGTAAGTGTTCGGTGATGGTTTTTAATTGTTCAAGAAGTTGGCGAGGAGAAAGAATCGAGGGGTGAATTAAATTATTTCTTGAATACAATATGGCACCAATGAGTGCTGTATACTCATTGTCTAATTCCGTAGTTAATAGTATCATAGATGTTCTTCTATACTTTGTTTAGCACTAAGGTCGAAATAATTTTTAGTAACTGTTACGGTCTAATTTTGCCCTATAACATTTTTTGTCTGGATTCCTGTTCCTATCTTTTATGTACCTTTCTTTCATTCTAAATCTGGATTTCCCTCGTCGAATCTTTACTGTTATTCTGTCAATCTCTTATATTCCTTGTGTTTTTCAGTTGTTATAACTACTTAGTCGTTTTCAAAATTTTGAATTTTCTCGAAATTAGTTTTTATTACTAGATTATTTCTTTCTACATTAGATATTGTGCTATTAAAATTCTGAATCGTTTCTTTAACAATCTGGACTTGATTCTTCAAAAGATTATTGTGATATTCTTCGTTTTGATCTATTTTATTAATTGCCTCGAAATATTCAACGTCGTAATGATTCAAAATACCGAATAGACTTTTGAGTACAGAACCTAGATCATTAATTAAGCCTCTTTTATTTCGATAATATCTAATTCTTTCATGGTGAGTTAATTCTTTGATAGTTGTATCTTTGTTAAAAACATTTGGTATCATTTGATTTAGAATAGATAATGAGTTGTTACAAAGATTAAAAGTTGAAAAATAATTGTAATTGCATAATTCTCGGGTCTTATCAAAACTTGTTCTTAATAAATTTAGTTTGATTTCGAAGTTTGATAAATCTAAAGTCACAATATTCCAAGAGTTTTCAAAATACTTTAATTTACCTAGATCTTCAAAGAATATGCCGGGAGACGGACTAAGGTGAGTGATTGCTAAGGTGTCTACTACTCTGCATACTGCGAGTGTTGTGAATATTAATCTGAAATAAATGCATGTTTCAGTCTATCGGAATTTACAGCTATTTTCTTTTTATTGACTAGGATTGTGTAATTAACAGGAGAATTTTTACTTATTAGTTTATAAGGTCCGTTATAGGGTTCTGTTATTTTTTTTGATTTCTTTAATTGTACTTTTTCGTTTGTGAGATATAACGTATCACCTCATTCGTAAGAGGTGTTATTACATTTCTTATCATAAAATATTTTATTCGTCTCTTTACTTCTTATTTGGTGGTTTCTCGCTAACTGTCGTTTGATTGTGACATCATCTACATAGTCGTTATATGTGTACTAGAAGGAAGGATTTTTGTCGATTTCTGAAGGTGTGTTAGGTTTTGATCCGAAAACTAATTCAAAGGGTGTGAAATTTGTGGATGTATGTGTTATCGTGTTATAACAAAATGTAGCAAAGTCTAACTATTCATCTCAGACAGTTTGGTCTTTATTAATGTAATTTCTCAAATAGTCTGTAAGAGTAGAATAAAATCTGTCAAGTTCTCCATTGGTTTGAGAATGATAGGCGGTGCAATTAAGTTTTTTGATTTTTTAAAGTTTTCTAACATTAGTGAAGAGGTTGTAAGGCAATCAGCACCTTGATCGGCGAGCATAGATTTCAGGATACCAAATTTACAAATAAAAATATTTACGAATGTTTTAGCAATAGTAATAGCTTGGTCGTTGGGTAAAGGATATGCTTGCGTAAATTTTGTCAAGTCATCCTGAATCGTGAGTATATATTCATTTCTAGATTTAGTAATTGTTAAAGGTCCTACAACGTCTAGTGCAATGCGTTCGAAAGGTTCTGATGAAGTCGTAGTTATTGTAATGGGTCTCAGTGAGGAATTCGAGAGGTGTATTTTAAATAAAACTTCGTATGTTGATAAATACTAATAGTTATATTTTTTAGACGAGTATTATGTTGAGATTTCGACAGACGTTGGCTGAGAACTGCCCCGCTAGAAGTGGCAGAGTAGTTTTTATTTGGTACATTATCTGAGAGTAAATACACTTATTTTGGACACTTTCAGAGTCGTGTGAAATGAAGTTTGTAGTTCAATTGTGTGTCAGGCTGTAAATACTGACCATAGATAATACAATAACTCGTGACGCATAACAAAGTACAATCAAATATATATGTGATAAATACAAGCAAACATAGACATAAGAAGTCTTTTTTTCTTAGGATTTTATTACTCTGACATTTTGTACAATTTTTTTCGTTTATATCAGTTTTCATGTTTGCCCATTTGTATTTATTTTTAATACGATTATACGTACGGTGATATCCGGAATGTTCTGAGGTAGGATAGGAGTGATTTTCTTCTAGTATTTTAGGAATATCGTTGGGTTCAGGTTGGATTAATACATCGTGACAAATTTGGATGTTAATATCGGTTTTGTGGAACATAAGTCTGATAATGCATCGTAATTTGGGAAACTTAATTTATCAAATTCTATTCCAAAACGAGGTATATTGATTGCAAGTATATTTAATTTTAATAGTTAGTTTTTTTAGTTTAACTAAAGTTTTATATATATATATATATATATATATATATATATATATATATATATATATATATATATATATATATAATTTCACAATTAGTCTTTTCCAATCGAAATTGTTTTGTGATTAAATAAAAGAAATGTTGATTAGATTCTTAAACAGTGTAACCGTTTCCTAATTTACAATTTGGTTTCATAATTCATCGATATGATTAAATTTTGATTTAATATCAGCTTAAGGTTTTTCATTGAATTCTAAATCTTCTGAAATGCAAATAGCAATCTTAGTGTTTTGATTATCTAAAAATTGGTTACTAGTGTCGGTTACGTTATTATTAGTTATTATTGTTGAACTTTGTTTCTTTAGGAAATCTTGATAAATAGGATCGTTTGGAGAATCATGAAGGGTTGTTGATATTAGTGTCTGGGAGTTCGGGTTGCATACGACTGGGTGCATCCGTGTTTTGATTTCTTTTGCATTCTCTATATTTAATTTCGTAGTCAAATTCTTCTAAAGTTAATCGCCTTCAAAATAATCGTTTATTACTTGTTTCTTTATATTAAATAACCGTTGCAGTGGTTTATGGTCAGTAACAATAGTGAATTTACCTCCATAAAGATAAGGTCTATAGTGATTAACTGCCCAAATAATGCTTAACATTTCACTTTCGATTGTACTGTAATTACTTTCTGATTTATTAAGAGTTCGGCTTGCGTATGAAATTGGGGAATCTTCACCTATTTTACATCTACTAATCGACCATTATGAATTTTGAGGTCTGAACCGTGAATTACGATATCGTCTAGATATACAAAACATCGGTAATTTTGAATACCTGCCAAAACGTTGAAAGGTTGCGGGTGCATTTTTTAGTCCAAACGACATACAATTGAAATGACAGTGTCCTGAAGATACTGAAAAAGCGGTTTTCTTTGCGTCGTTTGGATTCATTTAAATGTATGAAACCTAGATGTCAAATCAAGTGTGGAATTTTTTTTGTGGCACAACTGGTCGAACAAAGACCAGCTTGAAGTTGGGACGTCATTAGAAGCACAAATAATCTTTTTTATATTTGTAATTAGTGCTTCGACAGTGCTCTTTTGTGCTTCAAAATTATTAACAATAATACAACGGTTCAATAATTAACATTATTTAATGACGTGCCAACTACACAGCTAGCACGTCATTAATAAAATATCCAATTATTTAATACATCTTTTGTTAGTGCTTCGTTAGTGCTCTTTTGTGCTTTAAACTTTTTTGAAATTTATAAAGCGGTTTATGAAATAATTAACAATATAATATTTTAAAACTCATTTTCGATAGTATACCGATACTTTTGAAAATATAGGCCTGTTTTTTTCACCTCTAGTTAAAGTGTCAGTTATCTTAACTGCCACATAAAATAAAAATATCTCATCGATATTACGGCGTAAATTGACAAAATTATATGCACGTCAATTATATGATGGAATATTTTTTTTTACCTGGCAGGTAAGTTAAGTGGCACTTTATCAAGAGGTGAAAAAAAAACAGGGCTTTATTATATAAAATAATTCTTGTTTGCGAACTATATTAAATATAAGAAAAAAAAAATTGAGGACATTAGAAAATGGCTTGAAAAATGAGATAATGATTTTAATAGTGTTTAGAAAACGAAGAAAGCTTCCGGTAAATGTTAAACAATGTAATAGCTTACATATTTGCAAAATTTAGTGGAAATTTGCATTCTTCTCAGACAAAAATCAATTCTCGCTTCATATTTTGGGCGCACAGCCCCGGCCACACGTCCAGAGCTTGGGCGAACTGTGCATGCACAATCTACACAGCGTAGTATGTATCGAACACGTTCTGTGCAACCCAGAGTGCACAGAAGTGAATAACCGAACGCTTGCTGTGCAAATTATTGAAAATGTGTGCACAGAACTAAATGAATAACCGAACGCACCTATTATATTCATATAATATTTGTTGCTTTCAGTTATATTTTTATATTTTTTTACACATTTTAACAAAAACTCCTTTTCTTTTGTCGCCCAATTTTACTTTTTTTCCCACTCATTTACACTTTTTTCTCAAAAAAATATTATATTAGTTTATTTTTACAATAATATTTTAATAAAATATAATAAACTTGCCACAAGATTCACGAACCTTCAATCTAACCTTAACGTCAAAACTCAACAATTGACAGTTTGACGTAAATTATGACACGTGTTTGCAATATTGCCAAGTTAAATTTATTGCTTCTCGATTATATCTTAATACTGGTTTAAAACCGTGACCGTACTATGCTCTGTTCCATTTATAAGCCATTCAGTAGATGTCACTGGCAACAGCGCAAATCTGAAGTAGCCGAAATTACATTGGGTAAACTGGTCTCTTGTCTCTAAGTTCAGCCAATCAGACAGGTCAAAACTATTCCCTATGCTTCGCAATACTGAATGGCTTAAATGGAACAAGGTGTAGGCTTGGTTGTAAGTTGGTTTTAAGACATACGTCCCAATTCTGTAAGATAGTTGTTAAATCTTAGCAACATTGCTATAGCAAATAACCAATAATAATTGCGAATACAGAATAAAACTTGAAAATAACAGCCTTTACATTTGTTTCTATTGGTTACAAATTACAAATTTTAGCAACTTTCTTACAGAATTAGGCCGATTGTCATGGTTTTAGTTACAACAGAGTTGCAACCGGGGATAAAACCGTGACCATACTACCAGCCTATATGTATAAACTATATACACCGTTAAATATGAACAAAATAATGTTCTAAATAAATTTCTTTGTTCCTGGGGTGATCCGAATTACTCTTTTTCCTCATGTTCTTTTATAGCTTCTCAAATATTAGATCGTCCTATGTCCAGTTCTGATGCCACAATTTGGACAGTTTCTACTTTAGAATATGCATTCGTGGCACGATATGTGCAGTATAAATTATACGCCACTCTTTTGCCCGCTTCGGAGGGCATTTCCTTTTGGATATTTTAAAACATTGGCAGAGCTAGGTTCACGATTTTTATCCTTAATATTAACGAAGAGAACAATCACAAAACTAACGAACTACTAACTAAAAACTAAGAAAACGCGCACAATGAAAACTATGCAATATGAAATATAACGACAAAACACTATGAAAATTATATAAACGAAAAAAAAAAAACAAATAGAACTGAACAGAAATTGATAATATGTAATAAATCATGTATTATTAACTTTGTTGACATTTATATATTTTATGTCAGACGGCAAAATAATTGATACAGTTGTCAAGCAAATTTAAATTTCGCGTCAATTATTTTACTGTGTAAACTCGATTCAAGTTTGAACCAATCAGAGAACTAGAATCTTAAGCCCTATCTCACCCAACGCTCTATAGTTAAAACGGATAGAGTATAGTTCCTTCCCAATTTTAAAAAGAAATTTAAAAATTTCTGTTAGTTCGTAGCAACAACCATGACATTGGTTTTCTTTTTTCTGGTTTTCAGAAATTATTAAGAAACGTCAAACGTCAATCTAACTGAAAATAAAACCCGTATTCTTCGATAGATATTACCATCACACTAATTCTTTTTAATAGTTTTACATAAAAAAATGACATGTCATGGCTATTATTACTAATTAACGTAACTTTTTAAATTTCTGTTTAAAATTGTGAAGAAACCAAAAACATTAAAAACATGTAGAAACAGTTATGTATGCAACATTTAATTATGAACAGCTTTACACCCTATAATTTTTGTCGTAGTATACAGAGGAGAGCAGTAAAATGCGTAAAACTAAAATTCTATGTTAAATCTCTTTGTTCGCACCTGACCGTCAAGACCCTGTATGTAAGGGAAAAACTGACAAGGTTATGATTACAAATAAACAACTTGAAGTGTTACTTTTCTTCAAACTTAGAATATAGCCGTTAGAATTGAATGTTGAAATAGCGGCAGGTCATATTTTGACCAAATCATATTTTTTGCAACAATATTTCCACAAGGATTTTAATGGACTAGTCACATTAGAATTTTATTTATTGATATAAAAAAAACTAATAAAAAACATTAAAATATATTTATATTCGTCTACGTCCGTCAATACAATATATATTTTGTAAAGTAAAATAATTAACATCATCAACACCTAACAAAAATTACAATTCGTATTAGGTAACATGGATACAAAACCTCAAATTATAAGTTTTATTTATTAACAAAAACCGATATCCCACACATTTGCTTTCTGAACTATAAAACTAATTTTCAGTATAAATTGTCATAATTACTAAAGGTAAATTAACAACAAATATTTTGGATTATATTTATTTATTTCAGAATTCGTGTTTGACGGTTAGAATAGTTTTGAAGTTTTCTGTTAACTTATACAGATTTTTGCAGATCTCTAGAGCACTCAGTTTATCTAAATAATAATATACTTAGATAATTAACTAAATAACATTTTGTAGAGAAAAATGTCAAGTAGCAATGAAGATGTAGTATGGAGGCCACCAGACATAAGGGAACTTGCTGATAAAGTGGGCCAGTTATTTCGTAAAAAAGCAAAAGAATGATATAAATGCTATTATAAACAATTCATGAACTGGCGTCAAAAAATTATTATATTATTTGATAGTGTATAATAATTATTATAATCAATAAACGTTATATATATATATATATATATATATATATATATATATATATATATATATATATATATATATATAATTTCTACACTCTTAGAAAAGAAGATTGAAAATTTCAATCTTTTACAAATTGAACAATATTTTAATCCACATTTATTACTTTTCTGTCAAAAATTTAAATCTTTTAAATGATTGAAATTATTTAATCTGTATAGTTTGTAATAAATAACCTTAAATGATTATAATTAATTGAGTACTATGAATTATTATATTTGCATCTCATTTTATTTATAATTAAACAGTAAAGGGAAAATTTCAATCCTCTAAAAGAAATCATATAAATATGATTTTTAAATATAAAATTCAATCCCTTTTATGTATAATTTCAATCTATAAAGATTAGATTTCCCCAATCCTGTATTATAAACAAACCTTTGAACCAGTACAATATGTTAGCTGGTTGGGCCTTGGTTCTTCTTTGTTGTGTTTGTAACGCCATTTGCAATATTCAAGTTTATTTTGCAGTGTATTTTACTAAAATAGTTATGAATGTTGAAGAATTGAAAACCTACTTGATACAAGAAAAATAGATGAAGATGTAATGTATTCGAAGACGTCGTGCCAAATGGGTTTTGTGAAATGAAAGTAGATGTTGAAAAATAATAGTTTATTACGAAGTTAATAATTTCTAAGTCTTAAAAACTTGAGACTGACGACTACGACTGAACTTGACTGAGAGACTGAACTAATCTTGACTGCACAGCACAACAGTACTTTTAATGAGCAGAACTGTTCAATTTATAATGAATATTATCAAAAATAAATAGATAAAGTCCGGGCGTAGTTTGGTCAGCTCGTGACTCAGAGGCGAAGCATGAGAAAAATATACATAGAATAATATTGATAATAAGATTTACAATTTAAATAATACAAAAGTGGAAAAATACAATAACATGATTAGAGAATACACATTTTAGATAATTATGAGTAATATTTGATGTCGGTACATTACAAAGAAATAGTAAGAAAATTAGAAGGTATGTAACGATAAATATTAACATAAAAATACAGTAAACGACAAATTTTATTTAAATTTTATGATTTGATTATTCCTCTAAACAGAATATTAGTCGTAAATGGCTTAAATAAATGGTTTGCGAAAACACGTAAAAATTATACATGGATCATTATTCTTATATTTTTTGTTTCAGATTGAAGAAAATTTGAACGAATTTGTCCTTAAGAAGAAAACAAATGAAGCAATGCTAATAGAACAAAATAATAATTATTATACATTTACGCAGAAAAATATCTTATATGTAGCATTGTTAAACACAAATATTTTACAGGCGCTGCAGAAGCTATACAAAGTACACTATATTTTTCATTTTGAATATGAATGGAAAATATATTTTTTTTGCAATAATGTTTATTTTTGTTAACAATAAATGGAATTTTATGATTCAAATATACGTAATTACAATGCCTTAAATAGTGAAATAATAAAACTCTTTTAAATATAATTATATTAACTTACAATAATGTCAACTAACAATTAAATATCATCAATGTAGTTGAACATCAATGTAGTTGAACATTTCTTCAAACCGTATACATTAGTAAATGAGGGAGAACAATATTATCAACCTTCCAAATATTTATGTTTTTTTAAGTTGTCATAGGTTTCCCAGGTAGCATCAATACGCCTACAATGACTAACATAATGACCTAAGGCATTTGTGTCATTTTATGGGATGAATCCAACAACAGAGCGCAAAATAAATGATTTATTCCAAATTTTGATAGCTACTGGTATATCGCGTAAGGCACATTGGCCACAACCATAAGTATCTAGAAAAATATGTGACAATGGCTTTATAACATATCTTATTTGTGCTAAACACAATTGTGATAATTTTTTGTTTAGACATTTTGATGGTGTCATAGAACCTTCTTTTATGGCTCTCTCGACACTACCGAAACCATTGTTTTTGATAATGTCTGTATTTATTGGCAAAGTAGCAAGGTATCTATCACAATTTTTTTTGTCGCATGAAACAAAACTACAACTTGCGGTTTCTATAGCACTGGGAAATAAATTACACAGTTGATTAATTACAAATGTTACATTACATTGACATGCAATTCTTTCGGTACCAGATATTAAGCAATTCTTTTCTTGATAGATTTTATTATCTAGTATAATACTGGCTCGTAGCTTATTAGTCGCTTGAGTAACACCATTTGTCAAAATTGAATTAAAAAAATTATTTAGTGTTGTCATATTAATATTGATATCATTTCTGTACTCTGCGCTGTCACAATAAGAAACACACATACTTTGTGTCGTTGAGTCAAAAGCACAAGTATTCAATAACAAGTATTTTTGTTTATTTAAACATAAAGGTCTAGGAAAATAATCTCCGTTCCTAAGTAAACTTATGTTCATTTTCTTCCCCTCATTAGCATATAAAATTTCAGGGCAAACGTCACCATAATGTCGTTTTCTTTTCCTTGTAGGTTTTTTTGCAAGATTCATCCAGTTTTCGACTTTTTCATGGTCACTCTCATTTGTTTCTGCAATATTAGACCAATTTTCTTATAAGAAATGTAACAAGAATACACTATCTACATACCTTTAATATAATCGTCACCCTTCTCATTTGTTTTATTCCTTTCAGTTTTTTCCGACTTACTTGGAACATAATCGGTTTGTTCCGAAAATAGAATTATATCAGATTTTTTACGTTTTTTGTCTTCCATAATTTTTATACTTTCTGTTATAGGCTCCGGCCTGTCATCTTAATAAAATAATAATAAAGTAATTAAACATGTGACAATTATCACTTATTTGTTGCTATAAAATAAGGCTTTTCAAGATAACGGCTTTTGAAGAAATAAGTATTGCATATAAATGTTATACTTCATTTCACGTAAGAAAATAGTGATGAGAAGATAGGTACAGTTTCATCTTCTCACCACTATTTTCTTACGTGAAATGAAGTATAGTATAAACATCGACTACAATTTCTTAGATTTGTGAATGAATCCCCTTCTCCTTTATACCAATTTTAAATGTTGTTGGAGTGATTTTCTTGATGTAGTAATAGGATATAATAATTACTAGTAAATAGGAAACAATTATTGTAAACATTCGGCTAAACGTTAATGTACGTAACCCCTCTATTTATTACATTTCGACCCGTCCAAGTACGAATTTCAGGTTAAGTCAGTCCCAACTAAACGCGCGCGGGCTATACCTACGCATCGTAAATTTTAATGGATTTTCTCCCGGAACTCCCTTCATAGTATAATATTAATAAAGAAAAAAAATAAAATTTTGAAAATTACTTCATACTTACTCTCGTTAATCTTGACAAATGTATTATCAGCAACAAAGTTTACACTTCTTTATTCGCTACTAAAAATATAAAATTAGTTATTTATGGACCATAGAAGAAGACTATGTGTATTACCTAAAATTTACAATTTCTTTTCTTTCTTCCTTTTTAATGTAAACTTCAGAATTGTTTGAGCAAGCTAATACTAACATGCCTTCAATAGTTTCAAAATGTTTAACAAAAAACTTATCTACAGCTATTGGTAAGTAGTGGTTTTTAAATGTCCTATTTTTCAAGTCATTAAAATAGCTTTCGACTATACATGAACTCTGAGTAGGATTACCATGTTTAAATATTCTTGTCATTACATTAGACCACAGTATAAATGTTTTTAAAAATCGACATAGTTCATTTCCAAAATCTGTTCAAAAGTAATAATTTTCATCCTCAGATTCTTCTGAACAATGTAACAACGCATTTTCTTTTATTCGTTGTATCCAATTGTTAATTGAAATGGAATTTATTGCATTAATATCTTCGACAACACAAGAATATTCGTCAGACACTTCACCCATTAAATTATTTATTTCTACAATGTCTATTCCAGAAACTTTAATTTTCAGAGACCTTTTGTAAAATTCACTTTTTAGTAAATTATTATTCCTTGAACCACAATATTCACTATTGCATATAATTAATAATGAAGTAACTAGTTCGGCAATTTCATCGAGTGTTTTACTTTTAATAACCAGAGACATTGATCTCATATAAAATTCTCTAAATAATTTTTTATTTTCTTTTTCATTTTTAAACAACTCCAATTAGATATCAAACTCATTACATGACTGTAGTCAATTCTTACATACGTATTGGGTATTATGACATTTTGTCGTTCTCCATTTAATAACTGAAAACAAGTTTCGAGATAATTACCTGTAGAACAGCCATTAAAACACTTATAATTGCATTAATTAAAGCCATCGAATGATCACACACAGTTGTCGAAGGGGTTAATGCGCCCGATTTGCTCCACATTCTGAGCCAGTACCTTATGCTGTCAGCGTCATGGGCTTCAGATAACATTTGCGTAACGGGAATTTGTCCACTACTCGTATTTAAATGTATAACGCCAGAATATAAAAATATATGGCCCGATGTATTATTATTTGGACGTTGCAATTTGTGGACCAAAGTTCCTGTAGCATCTATGGCTAAGATACTCATTAGTTTTTGCACAATAATCTTTGTATATATGTGATTGCGTAGGTGTCTAATAAATAAGTTGAAATTTGTCATACGATATATGTTTTATGGTACCGACAAATGGTTCCGAATATTTATAATATAACAATTAACAATAGAACACGAGGCTCATTCGATTGTAATGTCTCTTGTTTGCATTTTCTTAAAGTGTGTAAGTTATATAATGTACTTGATTCTTCATCAAAACAAACATTTTTTAGTGCCTCTTTTCTACGCCAATTTATTGCCAATTCTCTAGAACTCATGAGTATCCTAATTTCTTTTCTTTTTCTGCCTGCTAACTTTCTCTTATTTTTAAAGTTATGTTTACTTTTATCTAAATTTTTTATTTGACAAACGAATGACATTTTTTCTTTATTGGTAAATACACATTTCGCAGTCAAAATGGCATTGCAATCCTTGCATATTCCATTTATAATAACAAAATAAGTCTCCAGGTGGATACACTCGACAATTTTTAAATACCCATACACAACAAGATGGAAATGTATTACTAATTTCATCATTAATTATATCTGTCCAACCTGGCTTCAAAGTATACCTCTTTCTGTTTTACTAGTTTTTTCAATTGGTTTTATGTTATTCCACTGTTCCTCACTTAAGTTAATAACAAAAACATGATCATGTGAACTATTATCTATATTGGAATCTGAACAGGAATAACAATGTTCATCGGAACTTGAATCATCGTTCAATACATTGTTTTTTATTAGGAGAATTATTAATATTTAATCTGCTCCAGCAATTTAATCTATTACATTTAACAAATGTATATACTGCTTTCGAAGATATTTTATGATCGAACTTATTACTTATTGCATTCCAGATATCTGCAGACGAATTATGAAAATATAATTTTATTTCTTCAGAATGCTCCTCCAAAACATTTAGAAGTAAATCATAAGGCACACTAGCTTTTCTTGGCATATTTATATTTTAACGCACAATGAGCACAAATAATAAATTAATTGTAAAACATACGATGCATCAAAATATGACTTAAAGGTTATGCTATGCGCATCTACAACTTTCCCACTATCCTAACAGAGAGGGAGAAGAGTCTGAAGTTTGCGCGTTAAGGATTAGGAAAATGTGCTACCCAATCTGCAAATATTAACTCCAAAATATTAAAGTTCGAGCCATATTAAAAGAAGCCCGACATATTATTATTAATTTTGCATTTTCTTAAAGTGTGTAAGTTATATAATGTACTTGATTCTTCATCAAAACAAACATTTTTTAGTGCCTCTTTTCTACGCCAATTTATTGCCAATTCTCTAGAACTCATGAGTATCCTAATTTCTTTTCTTTTTCTGCCTGCTAACTTTCTCTTATTTTTAAAGTTATGTTTACTTTTATCTAAATTTTTTATTTGACAAACGAATGACATTTTTTCTTTATTGGTAAATACACATTTCGCAGTCAAAATGGCATTGCAATCCTTGCATATTCCATTTATAATAACAAAATAAGTCTCCAGGTGGATACACTCGACAATTTTTAAATACCCATACACAACAAGATGGAAATGTATTACTAATTTCATCATTAATTATATCTGTCCAACCTGGCTTCAAAGTATACCTCTTTCTGTTTTACTAGTTTTTTCAATTGGTTTTATGTTATTCCACTGTTCCTCACTTAAGTTAATAACAAAAACATGATCATGTGAACTATTATCTATATTGGAATCTGAACAGGAATAACAATGTTCATCGGAACTTGAATCATCGTTCAATACATTGTTTTTTATTAGGAGAATTATTAATATTTAATCTGCTCCAGCAATTTAATCTATTACATTTAACAAATGTATATACTGCTTTCGAAGATATTTTATGATCGAACTTATTACTTATTGCATTCCAGATATCTGCAGACGAATTATGAAAATATAATTTTATTTCTTCAGAATGCTCCTCCAAAACATTTAGAAGTAAATCATAAGGCACACTAGCTTTTCTTGGCATATTTATATTTTAACGCACAATGAGCACAAATAATAAATTAATTGTAAAACATACGATGCATCAAAATATGACTTAAAGGTTATGCTATGCGCATCTACAACTTTCCCACTATCCTAACAGAGAGGGAGAAGAGTCTGAAGTTTGCGCGTTAAGGATTAGGAAAATGTGCTACCCAATCTGCAAATATTAACTCCAAAATATTAAAGTTCGAGCCATATTAAAAGAAGCCCGACATATTATTATTAATTTTACATTTTCAAATTATGACAAATGTAAAACAAGTAAAAAAATGGCTTCAAGAGAAAAATTCTTGCCTTATTCAATTTTATTTTTCATAACATCGTAACATTCAAATACATTTGCCTTGCTTTATGCTTTTTTCATGTCTTGTTTTCATAAAATTCAAATCTAGCCCATGAAGTTGCTGCACTTCATTATATTCATATTTTGCGAGTTCATCATTCACTCCAAAAACAAAATGGGCCGAATTCAGCACTGTTCACTAGTGTAGTGATCGTCTTTAGTAACTATGGAAACAACTTGCATCTTTTTCTTATTAACACATCGATGCATATGTTCGTTTTTCTTTTGTTATTTTTAGAGAAGTTTCTTTAATTAAAGAAGCTTATCTAAAAATAACAAAATAAAGAGAGACATGTGCATCGATGCATTATTAAGAAAAAGATGCAAGTTGTTTCCACAGTCACTAATGCAGCAACAAATTACAAACTACAGGGTTTTCTTGTTTAAATCATAATTAAAATACCATGATAAATAAGTTAGAAAGAGATTATAAATTCCAAAAGTGCCCATTTACAGATTACTCACAAGAACTAAAATTAAACAAATTGTCTTGACCAAACTATTGGGAATAAACAATTAAAATTTTGTATTGACTAAGTAAATGCTTGTCTTTAGACTGGTATAGAACCGAAATGTTGTTATTATTAATAGATATTTAAATAAATGTACAAAATTAACAAATCCACTATCTTACTCGCCCGTTTACAGATTACCTACACACAAACAAGAACTAAAACCCAAACTTCTAGGAATAAACAATTAAAATTTATATTCACAAAGTAAATGATTGTCTGTAGACTGGTACAAAATCGAAATCTTGTTATTGTTAATAGATATTGAAATAAATGCAAAAAATAATAAATCCAGTCACTTGCGCATTTACAGAGATTACACACAAACAAGAACTAATACCTAAATTACTGGGAATAAACAATTCAAATTTTGTATTCACAAAGTAAATGATTGTCTTTAAAAACATGCAGTATACAGAATTTTTTGGTAGTACAGCTACAAAATACAGAAAAGATAAAAAATGTGCTGCAAGCTGTAAGACTAAAATTCGAAGAAATTGCTGGCTTAGAAGTACGAGTTTGTGGTCTAAATATAAATGGTAAAAATTACTTTTTAGCAACTTCTCCGGATGGACTAGAAGGCGAAAATTCAGTAATTGAAATAAAATGCCCATATTCCAAATTCAAATTTTAAAAAATTTCTAAAAACAATTAGTTTACAATGTTTATTATATTTATTTTAAAAAGTAACAGAGAAACTTATTACAGTCATATTTTAAAAACATCACTGTCAATCTTGTTTTTCAGTGTAATCTAAGAATGGAATATTATAATAGCTTCCAGTGAGAGAAAAGGTGCTTTTTTATTCAAATATCATGGCGATTTTACTATGGTCTATGTACCTTCCTTATATGTGTTATGGTTTAGGTAAAATTTTTACAAACACAAAAGAGCAGTAACGGAGAACCAACAAAATATACATGAATAATTTACTATTTTATTATAGTTTTTTTCGTAATATCTTATTGTTATTATGATTTAACAGAACTAAACACATAAGTGTTAATCGGTCTATAACGACCGCCGGCCGTTATTATAACGGACGCCACGCATGAACAAAAACAAAAGTGAAAAGATGTCCAAACGGCCGGCGGCATTTATTATAACGGACGTCTGCCATTAAGAAGATAATCACAGTATCGTGAAGAGTTTTATGTTATTACGAAAAAAAATTAACGCAATACGGCCGATATGCAAATAACGGACTCGGCTGATTATAAATCTCGACTGTCGCTGTCGTTAATAATAATAACGTCATAAGGCTGATATGAAGCAAATAACAAACGAGGTTAAATATTGTAAAATCGAGGCAAAAGATAACATGAAACATCTTCTGAAAATTTTATTTTCTATGGCATCAATTCCAAAGTATTCCTCCTTGATATTGCCTATATACTCATCAGGTTGCCTACTTCACAATTAATTTTTCTTCCAAGCGCCAGACGGCGATACGTGCAACAACATTGTCTCAATTGTTATAATGGTCGTCGGCCATCTATAAAGGGTATATATGATCCGTGTATAGCATACTGACAGGTGACAGTTTTTCATGACACACTTTATAAAGCTGCGATTTAAAGCACAAAAGAGCTCTAACAAAGCACTAACATAAGATGTATAAAATAATTTGATATTTTTTAATTACATGCTATGTGTGAAGTTGGCACTTCAATAAGTAATGTTAATTATTCTATGAATTAAAAAAAAAATGAAGTTCAAAAGATCACTAACGAAACACGAACAAAAGATATATTAAATAGTTTGTATTGTATTTCGGAATTTGAACCTCCATGGGTTATGTCCCTAGAGTGGTTTACACACCTAATATATATTAATTTAATTGCCACGAAGTTCTTTATTTAGATATCATGTGTGTTGTCTGCCCGTGCAGACCCTTGGTACAATCACAAGCCGGTGCTTGATAGCATTGTGGTTGTCAAGTTAATTGTATCTCAACTTGGAAAGGTAATGGGAGTAGGTACTAAAGTGTTAAGTGTAATCGAATAATGTTAATTATTTCATAAACCGCTTCATAAATTTAAAAATAATTTAAAGCACGAAAGAGCACTAAAGAAGCACTAACAAAAGATGTATTAAATAATTGGATATTTTATTAATGACGTGCTAGGTGTGAAGTTGGCACGTCAATAAATAATATTAATTATTTCATAAACCGCTTTATAAATTTCAAAAAAGTTTAAAGCACAAAAGAGCACTAACAAAACACTAACAAAAGATGTATTAAACAATTGGATATTTTATTAATGACGTGCTAGGTGTGAAGTTGGCACGTCAATAAATAATATTAATTATTTCATAAACCGCTTTATAAATTTCAAAAAAATTTAAAGCACAAAAGAGCACTAAAGAAGCACTAACGAAAGATGTATTAAATAATTGAATATTTTATTAATGATGTGCTAGGTGTGAAGTTGGCACGTCAATAAATAATGTTAATTATTTCGCGAACCGTTCAATTTTTTTTAATTTGAAGCACAAAAGAGCACTAACGAAGCATTAATTACTAATATAAAAGAGATTATTTGTGCTTCTGATGACGTGCCAACTTCACGGACCCTAAAATTTCTGTTATATTTGGCAAGGGGTATGAATCACCTATACTTATGTTATTCAATTTCCTATAATCAATAACGAATCATCATTTCTTCTTGCCTCAGGCGTCTAACTTTTCGGGTACCACCCAAACAGGAGAATTCCAGGGAGAGCTGGAAGGAGAAGTTATTTCTTGATCAAGTATTTTTGGTATATGTTTTTTCTACTTCATTTTTATGGACTTCGCGAAATCGGTTGGTCAGAATAGTGTAACAATCGCGACTGGGGTGCAACAGAAGTAGCGATGTTATTCAATTTAAGAAAGGAATTATACTTACCTGCTGTCCGTTGCGTCGGCTGGTAAGCTGATCTCTGCACTGGGTATAGGTAGCACAATAGTTATAAACAATAATTTAGAAATTAATGAAGTTTATTATTGACAAATAAACATAGAAATAAATTATAAAGTTCAAAATAGGTATCGAATTAATATTTAATAGTAACAATACTAAATTCTAAACGGCTGGACTGAGAATGACCCGCCTGGCCGACACGATCATCTTTTTGTCCTCGGTAAACGAACTAAGTGCATACTCGACAATATAACGCAATAGCTGGTATTAATATAAAACGTCAATTTGAACGCGGCCAGTTACGAAACCAAATTTTGCACAACAATCAAATTGTTACATTACCGCCCCGTTAAGACTTAATTATAACCTCGCAGAGGAATAATTCAAGTCAAACTGGGGATATTAGTTCGTTTACCCACTTAAGCTAATTCTTAATACAATAGTCGGGGGGGGGGATGTCATACCTGGGATAGGGGTGCCCTGAGCAGTTGAATGGATGCGGATCCTTGGGCTGCACGGGCTGCTGGCCTGGGTGGTTATTGGACAATAACCACCCGGTCCAATCTCTCAGTTTCCTGGTACGCTGGTGGGGGGGGGGCACCTCGGACACCAAGATCATCTGGTGTTGGCGGCCGCGGCACTAGATTAGCCAAAAGAAAACGGTTTAGCAAGGCATGCCACAGACTCGCGAAAAAGATTGAGCGCCCTCGGAGTTGATGCTCAGTGGCTTTACGAATGGTCCAACAGTTCATAGCCACGCTTGCAATGTAGGCCAAAATGGACCACGTGGTGTAGATCGCCGCAATCACTGAGAATACGTTCCCCACTTTAGAGAGGAAACCCCATACCTCCTCGGCAGCGTCCATGGCCAGCGCGGTGAACTCTTTTCGACTGAACATGTTGGGTAGATGGTACCCCTGGGCATCCACTTCCGCCCCAGCAACTCTCCGAGTAATTAAATTTATTACGGCCTTCCTTTCATTTGGAAAGAGCAAGTTGTGCTGAAATGCCTCCATGTCCGCCGAATAAATACCCCCCGAACTCAGGGGTGAGATTTACACCATCGGGAGGTTGTCGACTTCTTCATCTGTATTTAACTCGATAGGCATAGGGTTAGCCAATCGAGGTTCTGTGTTTAGCTCTACCCACTTGCCTTCTAAATGAAACATTGCTGGCAGTCGACCGTCGCAGTCCACCTGGGTTCCATGATCTTGTAAAATTCGAGTTACCGGCGTCATAAATTTTGACTCGTTTTGATACACCACCGGTAACTCTTGATAACAGTATTCCGTCTTCCGGTAACCGACAATTTTCGGGAAACACTTGGCAATATATAGTACCTCTCCTACTACTCGTCCTGTGTGACCCGCTGCCTCCTTCACCAAGTCACTCACTATTCATGCGCGAGAGCGAGACGATTTCGTAGGACTTGTTCTCGGATCTTGCAGCGTTTCAATATGGAGTCGAAAATCAAGTCACGAGTCTGTTGTTTTACCGCAATTTCAAGGAAGAGTAGCTTGGAGAGTACTTTTGGTAATAAAAACCGAGGGACGTCTCAAAAATTACCATCAGACGGTTCTGTTCTGTTCTCCAGGCGGGCTGATGACACACGGCTTCGGAAGTAGTGAGTCGCAGTGCAAACACGGTGTCATGTGTTTCCACGACCACATATTTAGTTTGAGAGCGCTTGGCTGTGGAAGTGAGTACCAATACCGTAGCAGACCCTTCATACAGGACGTCGATCCCTGTCGTAGAACAGCGCTCACGTGAGTCAATCTCCCAAGTTGTCTCCCCACGTAGTTCGTCAAAACAATATTTTCATTATATGGACAAGCAGTCCCTGAGTGTAGGATGACTGAATTTGACTCAACGTCTGCCACCGCTGTGTAGTCGGTAAGTTTTACAGAGATCGACGCACTGATGGTGACATCTTCGTACCTGACCCCGTTGTACGTATATTGTATCCCTGCACATTTGCCGTTGGCGTCCAACTGCCCGGCTAATGTGGCGGATATATAAATACCCTGAAGGTCGAATCGTCCATAGCGATGTGCGTCCACACATCTCTCGCTGTGGATATAGTGAACGTAGTGGGCCAGTCCGCCCGCTACTGCTGAGGCGTGTAAATGCATGCCGCAGTGCATGATGTTCTGTTGCACGGTGACGAGGCAAGAGTACACATGTACCTCTGTATACCTTCTTTCTTGTACCAGCTGAATCCTACGAACATGGCTTTCTGTTGCATTACGGGGATCTGGGCAGGGTTGGACTCTTAAAAGCGAAACTCTCATAATTTCCGTAGCGGGGTCAGTACAGTCGTAGGCAATGATTTCCGCTGCCCCTAAAGTCCCCAGTAGACATCCCCACACCAAGAATAAATACAAATACATGAACATGTTTAAAAACAAAATTTGAATATTGTTATTCTAAATTCGCTGGTCGTACACCCACGGATGGTCTTGTACCGGTCCCCTGCTGCGGGTGTTGTAACGAGGGGGCGCGGGAACCGGATGTATTTGACTAAGGCCTGAGGTTTACAGAGTTTTTTACTAAGCCCAGGTTTAATAGCCGGTGCGTGTAAGTATACCCGGTCGCCGACTTTGAAAGTGGGGGGTTTGGCTTTTTTATTAAACACTCTATGTACCTTGTCAGTGGCTCGATTCTGGTGGTCGCGCGCTTGTTGATGTGCAATTTTCATTCGCTGAACGAACTCCGCAGCGTAGCTTAGGTCAGTGTCATATCTTGTCTTGAGCGGTTTAAAAATGGCGTCAAATGGTAACTCGATATCCCTTTCGTATAGTAATTAAAATGGAGTATCGCCGAGTGTAGAGTGAGTCATGCTACAATATGCTGACACTGCATAAGGCAGCCATTCGTCCCAGTCACGCTGGTCGGGTGTTATGTAAGGTGATAGTAAGTCTTTCAACGTGCGGTGCGTACGCTCTAAGCTGCCATTAGTTTGTGGCCTATATGCAGTTGTATGTAAACGCTCTATTTCCAAAAATTTACTAATTTCTTTCATAATTTTCGACAAGAATGACGTCCCTAAGTCTGTCAATAGTTGTCGCGGCGTCCCATGCCTAAAAATTATACCTTTCACAAAATGTTTGGCAATAGTCTTTGCGGTCTGATCTTTCATAGGAAACGCTTCCAGGTATCGCGTAGCGGCGTCTTGAATTGTCAAAATATATTTGTGTCCCGAGTTAGTCTGAAATAGCGGCCCTACCACATCCATAGCTATACGGTGAAATGGTCTCTGTTCTGCCTGAAATTTAACAAGGGGTGCGGGGCGGAGATGTGGGGTAGTTTTACGTTGTGCACAGGAAATACACGCTTTTACATAATTTTTCACATCCGTGCGCAACTTTGGCCAATAGAACCTCGAGCTAACTCGCTGTAATGTCTGATCTATCCCGCCGTGACCTGTAAGCGGTGAATCATGACAGGCACGCATAACTGCTAAGCGCTGGGATTCGGGAATTACTAATTTATCTTCATGACGGTCCGCTCTCTGTTTATAAACTAATCCGTCATCATCCAAATAATAATAGCTTTTTGGAGAATTAATGTCTTTCAACATGGTTTTAATTTCATTTGATCAATTTTTATTGTTTCACGATCCCAGAGCACTACATCACAGTCTGCGTGCCCTATCATTCTCACTGGTCTTATTCGAGATAACGCGTCGGCGTTAGAATGTTTCACTCCAGGTCTGTACTCAACCTTAAAGTCGTATTCGGCTAACATTAACGACCATCGCATGAGCCGGCTATTTGTTTCTTTCATCTTCGTCAACCATTTTAGTGGTTGATGATCCACAATTACGGTGAATGACAGGCCGTACAGATAGCATCTATAATGTTTAATGCCCCAGACAAGTGCTGCGCATTCCCGCTCTGTCGTGCAAAGATTTTGTTCTGCTTTACTTAATTGTCGACTTGCATAGGCTACCGGCATTTCATGTCCGTCATACGGTTGGCATAGTACGGCGCTAATAGCAAAAGCTGATGCATCCGTGCACAAAATGAATTCTCGATCAAAATCAGGGTATTTTAAAATGGGTGCCTGTATTAAAGACTCTCTAAGCCCGTCAAAGGCTTGTTGAGCCTTCTCATTCCAATTAAAACGTGCATAGTTTTTCGTTAGAGCCGTCAGTGGCACGGCTATTTTCGCGAAATTGGATATGAATCGCCGATAGAATCCAACTAGACCGAGAAAAGATCGTATCTCCGTAACACTAGTGGGCACTGGATAATTTTTGACTACACTAATTTTGTCAGGATCGGGTTTGATGCCGTTGTTACTAACAATGTGGCCTTAATATTTAGTCTCATCGTGCATGAATTTACATTTACTGGGATTCAAAGTTAATTTAGCGTTTCTAAGTCGGTCGAAAATAAGCCTTAATTTTGAAATGTGCTCCGGCAAATCACTGGAGCTAAAACAAATAATGTCGTCCAAATATACGAAGCAATCTGTTACCGTTAAACCCGAGAGTACTGTGTACATAAGCCTCTGCCATGTACTTGGACTGTTAGCGAGGCCAAAAGGCATTCTATTGCATTCATAATGGCCCCATGGTACTGAAAACGCCGTTTTCTCTCGGTCTTTTGGATCCACTTCGACTTGCCAATAACCCTTAGTCAGATCTAAAGTAGTAAACTTAGCCGCTTTACCTAACTGGTCTAACGTATCCTGCAAATTGGGTATCGGGAAAAAGTCTCGTTTAGTAACCGCATTCAACGCACGGTAGTCAATACAAAATCGAAATGAATTATTACCATTGGCATCAGTCTTTTCTACGAGTACTACCGGCGCTGAGCATTTCGTCGATTAAATGTTTCATAACCTGTCGTCTACTAAAAGGTACTCGATAAGGAGCCCGAGCTACCGGTGCGCTATCGCCAGTCAATATTCTGTGTTGTACCATATGAGTTTGTTTTAACGGTTCCTGTTTAGATTTAAAAATATCTGCATACTCGAGTAAAAATTTCGAAAATTCTTCTTTATCAGCTGTTTCTAAATGACCCAGATTAAACAACTCTGAAAATTCTTTAGTTGAAATTGCGTTTACGTTTGCAGCTGACTGTTCAATTTGGAAATCTGCCTCGTCGGCAGGAACCGCAATTGCGATAGGTGTGTTTTTATCTAAATTTGCACATTCAGGGCTAACATTTCAAATATTGACCAATACTGAATTTTTCTTAGTCAGCTTTTTTATCACAACACGAGCGATTAGCACACCGTGTAATTCGATATCCTTAGGCTCGAGTACGTATGTGCCGACCGGGGCACGATTGTTAATAATTGCTGAGCAGGTAACTGAATGACGTGCGGGAATAGCTAAAGATTGCCTCATACGAATTAGGAAATTATGTTCCGTCTTTTGACCTGTTTTGTTGGAATCGGCATTTGTCGATTCCGCGTGTTGATTACAAGTTTGAGAGTCAATGACCTCTCCAATTTTTGGTTTATCACCCTTTGACTCACCGATATTGTAATCCGAAATAATGATTTTGTCGGAATCGGCATTTGTCGATTCCGTGCGTTGATTACAAGTTTGTGAGTCAATGACGTCTCCAATTTTTGGTTGATCACCCTTTGACTCACCGATATTGTAATCCGAAATAATGATTTGTCAATCATGACTCTGTCCAATGGTCGGCAAATCCGAAACTAAAGGAAATTTTTCCGAATTAATGATATTTTCGCCACGACTCTGTTCAATGGCTAGCAAGTCCGAATTTAACGAATGCTCTGCGATAATGACATGTTCATCCCGACTCTGTTTAAGGATGCAACCGTCCGAATTTATCGTAGAGGGAGTGACTTATTGATCATTACTTTGTCCCATGAAATTCACGTCCGAATCTAAAGTAGTATTTTTGGTCCTAGAGTTAACTGAACGAATCTTGTCAGTGTTACATAATTTTGAGATTTTTGTCATAGATAAAATTTTGCCCATGATTTTAAATTCATCTGTTTCGAAATTTAAAACTACGCGATGGGTTTCTAAAAAGTCGACCCCAAGTAGCCCATCTGTATTAAAATATAAGTCGTCTGTGCAAACTACGAATTTGTGTACAATTTTCTGCGACAATCCACAATCTAATTTGATAGCTATCACCGCATCACTACGCAGGTGGTTCCCCGATACATCGACTAAAACATTCTTTGAGGCAGAAATCGAAAATTGGTGCTTAACTGCTACGTGTCGTTTGATTAGAGACATAGCTGCATCCGAATCTATTAAAAAGTGGTAAATTCCATCGTTGATTTTTAATTTAACCACACGTGTTTTATCTAGACAAAAATCTGCGACCCTCGGTATAACACTGACGATTTCTTGGTTTATTCTGTCTGACGCGGGGTCGCCGTCGAGACAGATTTCCCGTTTAAAGGGCAATCTTTCGCAATATATCCGGGCTTAACGCATTGGAAGCAAAATTTCTGTTTAGGGTCAGGGCAGGCCTTGTAGTTGTGATCTTTACTGCCGCATTTAAAACAACGACCCCTCATCTGCGGGTATTTTTGGTCTGAGCGAAGTTTACCATTCATTTTGGATTTCTTCGAAATATTTGGCTTTGCCTGCGCGGATTTATTGGGCGTAGAACGCTCCGAATTATATGTTACTGTCCTTATGCTAGACTTATGTGCATCCGCCTTGGTCTCTTTGTATAATCTGGCCAAAACTTCCTCACAATGTTCCGCATAAGGTAGCGCTTCGTCTACGGTTCCAAATTGACGATACCGGCAGATTTCATTAGCTAAACGGGTGTCTAGACCCTCTAAAAATTGTTTTATTAAGGCTGTCTCTCTCTTAATTGTATTTCTTAAATTTAAGTGCTCATTATTATGAATGACTGGGAAAATTTTGGATGCCGCTATTTCCAGTCTTAATGCATATTTTCTGAGAGATTCGTCCTTTTTTCTAAATATTTTACCAAATTCGCGTTCCGCAGAGGCTGGGTCTGTTTTCCGGCCGTAAAGATCAATCAACCAACTTCGAAAAACGGCCACAGTATGTGGACGTCTATCGTGAGGCAGTGAATAGAAACTGGCCTGCGCTTCACCCCTTAATTTTAACTTCATAACGTTTACTATCTGTACGTCAGTCCAACCGTAACATTCTGCTACTGCTGCCACGTTATCCAAAAAGGCCTCTAATTCCGGACCGCTTGAATAGATATCAATGTTCTTGAGAGCCGACATTGTGCTCGGATCCGAAAATATTTGAGTGGTACCATGATCAGGAGTAGAGGTTGGAGCAGAGGGCGGGATACCGCTGGCGGAAGGTGTGGACGGTACTGTTTGTTTTACACTATGTTGGTACGGTGGTAAATGATAGGAATAGGGTTGCTGGTGAGACGTTCCTGGCCCGGGGTATGCATAAGGATAGTAGCTATGGGCTGGACCATAGCTAAGTAAACGATATGAATTCTCAGTCCCGAATGTTGAGGCAGTACTAGCAACCGGTGATAGCGAATATGTAAGGCCGGTCGTAGTCGATATGTCTCTAGTCGTAACTGCTACAGTTGTAACAGCCGTCGTTGTAGTCTGTGTTACTGTACTTGTAATCGCCATAATATAACTAATTACCAACTGACAATGAACAGAAGATCGCCCTCTTAAAAGCGACGATATTATAGCCAATTGATCGAACAATTGGATCCTGTCCGCAGCGCCAATTGTAACAATCGCGACTGGGGTGCAACAGAAGTAGCGATGTTATTCAATTTAAGAAAGGAATTATACTTACCTGCTGTCCGTTGCGTCGGCTGGTAAGCTGATCTCTGCACTGGGTATAGGTAGCACAATAGTTATGAACAATAATTTAGAAATTAATTAAGTTTATTATTGACAAATAAACATAGAAATAAATTATAAAGTTCAAAATAGGTATCGAATTAATATTTAATAGTAACAATACTAAATTCTAAACGGTTGGACTGAGAATGACCCGCCTGGCCGACACGATCATCTTTTTGTCCTCGGTAAACAAACTAAGTGCATACTCGACAATATAACGCAATAGCTGATATTAATATAAAACGTCGATTTGAATGCGGCCAGTTACGAAACCAAATTTTGCACAACAATCAAAATGTTACAATAGATGAAGTGGTAGGAATTTGGAGCATTGTCGCGTCAGTAAATGTTAGTTTGTCGCCATCTACATGGAAAATATTATTATATTCATGGCAAATTTTAATGTTTGTTCCTTTTTCCTCTTCGTTAAGGTGTTCTGTTCTTAGAAGATTTGTTATTTTGTCTAAACGATCGGAAATAGAATTATTGTTAGTTTGATTATTTATTTTATTTATTTTTATTTCGGCTTCGTTATTAATTTCAAAAGGTTTAGCTTGTATGTCTATTTGTCTAATGTTACCACATTTATTGGTAGTGTTAAGAATTAATGTAATTACACTGTTATCATTATTTACTGTAGAGATACTATAGAACACAAGTAAACGCCATAGAGTATTTCAAGTTTTGGAATGACTGCGTCTTTTGTTGGTTTAAGATTTGGAATGTTTACTTTTACGATTGTGTCGGTGCGCGTTTTCAACATATACAATGTTTTTGTTAATTCTTGTTCTGATGAGATTATCAATACAATTTTTTTCTTCAAATTTCTGATTTTAATCCGAATGTGAAGGGGGAGGATTTTGATGAGAAATATGTGTTTCTATTACTTTGAGTTGGAAAGATATGCCATTTAAATACAATAAATCGTCTTTATAATTAATAAAAGCATTAAACTTCTTTAGGACGTCGTTACCGATTAATCCATCGTGCTCGATTGGAAAATTGTCTAAAAGAGCGTGAAATGGATGTTGAGAATTACAATCAGGGAAATTTAAATATGTATAGCAACTAGTTTTATGTGGATCGCTGATTGATGATTGGTTGATCTTCGTAACACGGCGCAAGCCCATTTAATAAATTTAATTTGATAAAGCTTTTGTTTGCCCCAGTCTCTATTACAAGTTTACAGGGTCGAATTAATTCGGGTGATGTTAGTACTACGTAGGAAGATATGTAGCCACCTTGTTTAAGAATTAAAGGAGTAGCCTAACATTTCAATGTTATTATATTGTTTTGTAACTATTGGTTTTCTAGTTGAGTTGTGAAAAATAAAGAATACGTTTAATTTTATCCTGTGTTTATAAATTTAAACAATTTTAGTTTTACAGATATACCTTCAAAATTTATGAAGAACAATCGGCCCGATTTAGGTGACCATTTCTCAAATTGGCCGTTCTCTGAGAGCTTTGTTAGTTTAAAGAAAGATTTAGGTGGGAGTTTCGTTGAGAACTTGAGGTTGTGTTTGATTGCTTTGACTATTTCGATTATTTTAATCTCTCTTGTGACATTCATCAATTAAATGACCATTCCATTTAATAATTACAGAATTTTAGTTGCTTGTGATTGAAAGTATTTTGGTTACGATTTTGAAAATTAGAGTTTTGATTGCGTTGGTTATAAGAACTTGAATTTTGCTGATTGTGAGAATTAGAATTTTGGAAATGTCTAACGTTTGGTTAATTATGATTTTGTCGAAAATTTTAATATGTCCAGGTTTATTACAAAGGAACAAAATCTTGAGTTTTTTTATCATTTGATACTTTTGAATTTATATCTTTGATTTTTGTTCTTCTTTCAATAGCAATAGCGTTTTCTAAAGTTTGTTGATTTTGTGATTTGACATTTAAAGAAATGTTTGGAATTAAACCAGTTATAAAAACGTGTAGTGGTTTGTTTTTAATCATTTCTACACATGCATCTCTAGCTTCCGTGGTCAATCCTTCATCTAGGGTATCTAACAATTTAATACAACAGTATACAATTTTGTTTTCAAAGGATATGACGCTTTCATTTGTGACTTGTTTACAGGAATTGAATTCAAGTTGCCATTGACCTGCTGTTCTATTCTCTGAATATATGCCTAATAAATAATTTTTTAAATCATCTTAAGGTTCAACAGGTTCTATTCTTTACTAAGGATGTACCACCACATGTTAATTTAGATTCTATTATACAAAGCAGAATAGATTTTAGTTCAGGTTTAATGTTTTTATTAGCTCTGGTACAATTATCTACAAATTCATAAAATTTTGTTTTGATTCCGTCGAAATGAAATAGTGGTAGAATCAGGCATTTTGAAGATTATTTAATACGATATAGATACAGATATAATAAATAGATATAGATTAGGAGTTTGAATTGCGAAATTGAATAAAAGGTTTTACTTAAAAATCTTTATTAGTGCTGTGGAACTTGTCGTAGAGTAGGTAGGCTTTGGCGATGTCTCTACGGCATTACATTATTGTACTCGGTCTCTGCGATGCTCTGGTGGAGTCGATGTTGATCAAGTAGGATGCTCCAGTTCTGGAGTTTGAGTTCGCTGATGCTCGGATATTTCTGCAGTTGATTGCGGAGTGCGTCGTAATAAGGATAACTATTTAGTTAAAAACGACGGTTTCTTGCAATACTTTTTACAAGTCAATCCCTCTTCTGACACTAGTTTTTGTAATGGATTTGACTCGAGAAGGAAGGGTTATACGTTGATCTTATAACACCGATGATAATTGTAATAAAGAAGTTTATTTTATCGTCGATTTGACAGAGCTACAGCAACGAGTTGTAAATTGTAACTAACTAGTTCTTGAGCATGAATATATACATAAAATTATCAATTAACGAAATAAAACAATTGACTTATTCTGGTTTTGTCTGACTAGCTATGAGAAACTTAAATATGAGATAAGGGCGGAGGAGAATTTGTGAAATATATTTATATTAACAAATTATAACTATTCTAACAAAGTTTAATAATTATTTATTATCTACAATTATGTTATTACATTAAAATTATAGTTACGAAGTCTTTCAAAAACTTATGCAACTCTACCGTTATGTGTTTTTAGTTCAGGTCCATGTACAACTTTATTGTCGAGGTGAACAAGACATTTATAGTTTTGCATACCGGCAAGAACTGTGTTCATCAGTCTTTAGAAGGTGACTGGTGCATTATTTAATCCGAGAGGCATTCTATTAAATTGATAGTGACCGAAAAAAACAGAGAAACCTGTTATAGGAGCGTCATTAGAAACCATTTTATTCTGATGAAATCCTGAGGAGATCAAGGGTGGTAAAATACTGTGTGTTCAAAAAAAATTCCTAACTCGGAGTAGAAACGTATGTCAATTTAAAAAATATTTAATTAAATGTCAATTTGACATGAAATACTGTCAAGAATTTCATGTAAGAAATGAAAGCTTTTCTTATTGAATCTTTTTCTAGAAATGGAAACAAATTAGAAAATAGCTAATGTCAATATACTGCATACTTCTTTAATGTTTTTCTCCTTAAAATTATATTTGAAGATCATTTTTGACATCTAGACTTTTGAATTGAATAACGATCAGACATACGTTTCTCTGTTCATAGCCTACTCCGAGTTATGAATTTTATTGAACACACTGTATTTAAAATTTCCTACATCCTGTAGGTCAGATTGATAATAAATAAATAAATAAATAAATTGATAGAGGATTTCGGTAGTGTTTGGAAGAGGGTAGGAATCACCTACACTGACATGGTTTAGTTTTCTGTAGTCTATAACTACTTTCAGTTTCTTTACTCCGGAAGTATCGAGCTTTTTGAAAACTACCCGAACAGGTGAATTCCACGGACAATTTGAACGTAAAATTATATTTTGATCAAGCATTTTGTGAACTTGCTTATCGACTTCTTTTTTATAGATATCGGGGAAACGATAGATTTTATTAGCAACTGGAATGGAAGAGGTGATAGGTATCATGCATGACCGCGTCGGTGTATAAAAGTATATATCCTATATAAAAGATATCAGTGAATTGTTTTTCTTCTGTGTTCATGTGTGATGTGCGTAAAAGATATGTGATTTTATTGACACGATTAGAGTTATGGTTTTAAGGTGATTTGGAATTAATATGCGTTACGTTTGTTTCAGCGTTACTATTCATATCATGTAAGTATTCAACACAGATATCAACTTTTCTAATACTTACAATGCTTGAACAAATATAAACACCGTCGAGAGTTTCCAACTTTGGTGTTATCGCATGGTTCTTGGAATTTGAAGTGTTAGCGATATTAATTTTTACAATGGTTTCGGATCTAGGTTTTAGGGTATACAGGATTTTACTTTTTTTCGTGGAATCGGGTGATTTTGAACTTTCGATGCTTTCATTATTAGGGTTAGATCGAGGGTTAGATTTTAGATTAAAAATTTGAGTTTTAATTAATTATAATTTGAAAGGTATTCTGTTCAGGTATAATGTAATGGGGTGTTCGAGTGCCTTGGAGCTTATCCTCTTCGTTGGAGGAAGTAAAAGAAATGATGTAGAAATAATAATAACTTTATTACAAGAAAACGGTTGATAATTACAGACGATGATTATTACAGCTACAAGCGTGAAATGTCTACTGCCTGGTGTTATTGAAATACATGGGGATTATATATTAATCTTTATCAATTGAGTAAATATGGAACTAAGAGAATTGTGAGCTGGTCAACTCACAAGACAAACCAGACATCAGTAAAACAAGATGATAAATTTGATAATGTTTGTGGGAATTCAAACAATTGGAATGTCGAAAATATTTAAGTTTGCTTATACAATATTGTTCTATACATGAATAATAATTATTATTTATTAATAACAATTATAATAAATTACAATAATGTTTAATTTTTTAATTGATATTGGTTTGGAATGATTTTAAAAAATCGTTATCAATTAATCCATCGAAATAAATTGAAAAATTATCAAGAACAATATGAAAGGAGTGACTTTTGTTACAATTAGAATTTTTTAAATAGGAGCAGCAAACTGTCTTTTGTGGCTTATCAACATTATCAATCCCTTTAAGAATAATGGGTTGGTCTTTATGACATTTGACAAAAGGTTGTAATAAACTCAATTCAATAAGACTTATGTTTGCTCCTGTGCCCAATAGAAATTTTGCAGGACGAAATAATTCAGGAAAGTTTAAGGTGAGATAGGAGGTTATTCCTGAGAAATTGTTTGTGAATAATCTGCCTGTACTAAGTTTGCATGCCTCAGATTGGCCGTTTTCTGAGGACCTTGGGTATTTAAATGTTGCCTTTGATAAAAGGTATGATTTAAAAAGGATGATGATTGACGATTTACGTTTTGTTTTCTGCTATTATTGTACTCGCGTTTGCGACATTCATTTATGAGATGTTCGATATTTTTGCAATAGTTGCAAATCTTTTGTTGAATTAAAATTGTTATTAGGAGGATTTTGATTTCTAGAGAAATTTCGATTATGATTTTGAACGTGTCTGACATTGCGTGATGATAGATGGTTATTACTTGATTGATATTGACAGTTTAATGATGTTTAATGTAGTCGAGGATCAGAGGGACGGATTTGTGATTTGGTAATTTGAATGATAGTCGATTGTTGAATGTTTAATTAATATACTATTTATTAATATCAGAGTCGCCAGCAGCGTAACGTCGTAAGTGTGAATCGAGATAAAAATGTGTCAAGACTAACAAAATGTACAGTACATATACAGGTTTTGAGATTACATATAGTGATAAATTACAATAATAAGATAGGGTGTTTCTTGACCACGAGAACAAACAATTCATAGACAAAAACATTTCCTGGAAAATAGATAAAGTATGTTTGAGATCAATGTGTAATCTATTGGAAATTTACTGGCACATTACACCTTTTTTAATTTTCTCTAATATACGTTAAGTTTTAACACACACACACACACACACACATATATATATATATATATATATATATATATATATATATATATATATATATATATGTGTGTGTGTGTAATACAAAGATAAAAGTTTAGTATACATAAGGATATTTATTTGGAGAGTATACATATAGCGTTTTATTTATTATTATTTTGCAAAGAAAATTCTTATAGTTAAACATACATATTGTAATGGGTATCACGACGTTGGGAACAATAACAAAAAAAAAACGATTTGGTAAAATATGAGTTTATTTATACTAAGTACTGACACTCTGAAAACTTGGAATTGAGTGACGTGCTGGTCGAGTAGGAATAACAAAAATATCTCCGTGTGACTGTTGAAGATATGGGTTATATAGTGAACATTATCGATTGCTGTGTCCAAGGGTCGTTATGAATCATCGTGGATCATGAGAAGACAGTGGTTTTGACGATTAGGCAATATCATTAGCTAAATAATTTCATAGGTCAGTTTTGGGGTAAACAATAGTCGTACAATGTAATCTTAAACTCTATACATGATTAAAATATTCCATTACGTTATACATTATTATCTTATACTACACATTAAAATATTCCAGTACATTACACCTCCCTCCTTTAGAGGAAAGATAGAGTTACATTTTATCTTTCAGCTTTGCGATGCGGGAGCTTCGCCTTAAGGAAGTTTCTTCCGATGGTTCACCTGCAGTTTGGTTATCCAATTCGATGGAAATTTCTCAATTGACTTTATTTTTCGCTGTGGACTTAAATACATTTAATGTTAAATAATTAGTGAGTCTATTACATGAATCTGTGGTGATAGGACGGGCACACTTATTTTTTATTCCTTTAAACAATCTGTAAACAATATACAAAAATACAATTTTAGCAATTGTACATAAAATATACACAAAATAATTATTTGATAATAACTTGTCGTGAAAGGGAATATCTATAGTTTCAGTCATTTTTTTAATGTGGTTCAACTTGTGGCTAGCAAGTTTTAAATCTTCTAAGTTCAAATCATTCCTTCTTTAAGGTATTAAATCTACAACAGTTTCGTTGTATCTAGTTTTACTACAACAATCATCATTCAATATATCGAATAGAGGTAGGGTTGAGATATAATTACTTTGAAAATCTTTGTTGAATGTGGTTAAAATAGTGGTGCTAGTGAAAGCTTTGCAATTTGGGCTAAGCGTCAAAATACCTGTTTTTGATAAAGACGTATCAGTGGGAATTTGTCCTTTACAATTTAATGTAATTGTCGAGAGATTTGGGAGCACATATATCCAACTATTACTTTCGCGTAAACGATGCCATATTTCAACTTGAATTTTAGAAACTTGTGTATCACAAGAACTTGGTATCGAACTTTGCGAAAATAAAATTTCAGTTTCACATGTTGGTTTTACATGAACGGAATACAAAGGTTCTCTTCGTTTGCATATGTAATCAATTAAGAATAAGGCTTCACATTGATCGAAATTCTTTATTATACTATATTGTAGTTTATTTTGCGATACAGCAAGAAATTTGGTAATTGGAATGATTAAGAAATGAGTTTTAGCATTAGATTCTATTTGCAAGGGTATTAGTTCGTACAAGTCGAATTTCGTTTCTTCTACCAGAGGGAAGTGAATAACGAAAACTCAGTTTAAATTATGTCTAAAGACATCTAATGAGATAAATTTAGTTATACTTGAATAATTTTCCAAATCTGGGGATACAGGATAATTCGTAGATATAGGTAGGAAAGGAAGAGTTTTTTGAAGTTCAGTTACAAATTGAATTGGAGAAATAATTCGGGGATGTAGAATACTTCTAGTTGCTAATAACAATGAAGTTATTAAATCTGAATGTTCTTTATCGATTTCACTAATCATAAGAGTAAGCAATGCAAAATGTTCGTTTATGTTTTGTTTAATTTGGATATCGAAATTAATTTTGTTTGATGTTTTTATAAATTTTTCGAGTGTTGCTAAATTCTTATTAAATATTTCTTCATTTTTATTTATATTTGTGACTGTGCTATTAAAATTTGATACGGTAGATTGAACGATTAAAGTTTGTTCTCTAAGTAATTTGATAGTTCCTTTTTCATCTTCTTTTATTGAATTTATTGCCTTTACGTAATTAGCTGCATCATCTGAATCTAAAGTTCCAAAGATTAATTTAAATAGTGATCCAATTCCGTTGATTAATCCGCGTCGTACACGAGTATGACCAATCATTGATTTCAGGGAATAGAATTTGGTATTTAATACGGGAATTAATTGATCTAAGATTTTAAGGGATGTATTACATAATGAAAATTGCTTTAGTGATAAATGTTCGCAAAGAGTTTTTGTTCTGGTAAACGTAGAGCCTATTAAGTCTAGTTTGGATTCTAAGGTGGAAATATCAAGATATGTGACCAATTTCCAGTTATTTTCATGGAATCTCAGGTTTGCGATGTGATCGTAGTAGATACCCGGTGATTTCTCAATTTTTGAAATATTATACATGTCGTTAGCGACTACGCAGTGGATGAATCTGCAACAAAAGCGTGTTTTAAACGATTTGTATGGACTTTTACATTTTTCTTTTTTATTTTTATTGTGCAATTTACTGGTGAATTTAATTCTGTGATTATGTAGGGTCCGCTATATTTTGGTGTTAGTTTTTTTGATTTACCTATTTTAGTTTGATTATTTTCCAAAATAATTTATCTCCTATTTTATAGTCTACTGATTTACTTTTCTTATCATAGTAATATTTATTTGTTTCTTTAGATTTAATAAGATTTTCGCGTGCTATTTCATTACTTTTTTGTAATTTTAATTTAAGTTCATCAATATAGTTATCGTATGAGTATTTGAATTCGGGTGGTTGTGTGAGACTTGACGGAATTTCGGGTTTAAAACCAAAGACTAATTCATAAGGGGTAAATTTTGTGGAAGTATGGACTGTCGTGTTGTATGAGAACATTCCAAAGTCTAACCGATTGTCCCAATCGGTTTGTTCATTATTTATATAGTGTTTAAGGTAATCTGCCAGAGTAGCATTGCTACGTTCTAGAGCTCCGTTGGTTTCTGGATGGAATGCAGTGGTTTGTACTCTTTTAATTTTAAATAATTTCGAAATTTCTTTTAATAAGTTCGAGGTGAAATCTCTACCTTGATCGGTCAAAATTTCTTTTGGGATTCTAAATTTACAAATAAATTATCTAACTAGTTTATCGGCTATTGTGGAAGCTTCGTGATTAGGGATTGGATAACATTGAGAGAATTTAGTAAGGTCGTCCTGAAGGGTTAATATGTACCTGTTACCATTTTCTGTAAGAGTGAGTGGCCCTACTATGTCAAGAGCAATTTTTTCGAATGGTTTTGATGAAGTTGATGTTATTTCCATTGGTTTAATATTTTTATTTCTAACGAGTTTATTTCGCTGACATGAGTCGCAATTTTTTATGAATTTTTTTATATCTGATTTCATATTATGCCATATATAGATTTCTCTAGTCCTATTAAAAGTTCTATGATATCCAGAATGTCCAGAGGTTGGGTTTGAATAATATTCTTCTAGAATAGTTTTTATTTCGGACGAATCTGGGGGGTTTAGATTATTATGGAAATTTTTTATTTCTATATGCGTATTTCTAAAAATATATCGTAACATTGATCTTAATTTGTTCCATTTTAAATTGTCGATGTTGTTTCCTAATCTAGGTAAGCTAATAGAATTTATGTCATTAGTTACGAGATAATTTTTTAATTTATTAAAGACCGTGAACAAATCTTCATAACTAATGTTGTCCCAATAGTTTGATTTTGAAACTAAATAAAAACATTGAAATTCTAAATTTTGAATTATTCCCAAATCGAAAAGTTTTAAATTCTTTTTTACTAAAACGTTCTTATGATGAAACTTGTTTTCTAATTCTGATAATAAATCAGTAAGAGTGTGTGGACCTACTATGTCAAGAGCAATTTTTTCGAATGGCTTTGATGAAGTTGATGTTATTTCCATTGGTTTAATATTTTTATTTCTAACGAGTTTATTTCGCTGACATGAGTCGCAATTTTTTTATGAATTTTTTTATATCTGATTTCATATTATGCCATTTATAGATTTCTCTAATCCTATTAAAAGTTCTATGAAATCCAGAATGTCCAGAGGTTGGGTTTGAATGATATTCTTCTAGGATAGTTTTTATTTCGGACGAATCTGGGGTTTTTAGATTATTATGGAAAATTTTTATTTCTATTTGCGTATTCCTAAAAATATATCGTAACATTGATCTTAATTTGTTCCATTTTAAATTGTCGATGTTGTTTCCTAATCTAGGTAAGCTAATAGAATTTATGTCATTAGTTACGAGATAATTTTTTAATTTATTAAGGACCGTGAATAAATCTTCATAACTAATTTTGTCCCAATAATTTGATTTTGAAACTAAATAAAAACATTGAAATTCTAAATTTTGAATTATTCCCAAATCGAAAAGTTTTAAATTCTTTTTTACTAAAACGTTCTTATGATGAAACTTGTTTTCTAATTCTGATAATAAATCAGTTGACATATCCAAATCTTCGGAAATACATACAGCAAAATTGTTTTTAGAGGTTAGCAATGCTTGATTTACTTCAGTTATTTTATTATATTGAATTAATTTAGTTTCTAATGATTTTAAAAATAGTTGATAGGTTTCGGGATCTGGGTTGGAATGTAATTTATGAATGGTAGGTTGATCTTGTAATTCTATTCTCCTTAAACTGTCGGCATTTGAATTTTCTTTATCTGGTTTATAGATAATCTCATAATCATATTCCTCTAATTTCAGACGCCATCTAACTAATCGTGAACCTGGATCTTTTACTTTAAATAACCATTGGAGTGGTTTATGATCGGTCAAGATCTTGAATTTCCTGCCATAAATGTAAGGTCGGCTTTATTTAAAGATCTACTAGCGTAAGCTATTGGCAAATCATGAGGAATATTACCTTGAGATAAGACACCTCCTATCGCGTAATTAATCGCGTCTGTTGTTAAGATGAATTCTTCTGTGAAATCAGGATATTGAAGTATCGGTTTATCGCAGAGTTTTGATTTTAGTAATTCAAAAGCTTCTTGTTGTGAACTTGTCCATAGGAACGGAATGTCTTTTCGTAGCAAATGAGTTAATGGAAGAGATATTTTACTGAAATTTTGAATGAATCTACGGTAGTAACCGGCAAGACCCATGAATGATTTAATGTCTTTAGGATTTTTTGGAACTGGGAAATCGCGGACTGATTTAGTTTTATTAGGGTCGGGTTCGACACCTGACTGAGTAATATGATGACCTAAATACATAACTTCACGACGTAAAAACTCGCACTTATCCGGTTGCAATTTTAAATTATGATTATCGAGACGTGTAAATATTTCTCTAAGTTTTTGATTATGGTTTTCTAAAGTGTCGGCGCAAATGACAATATCGTCAAGATAGACAAAACATCGAGTACCTTGTAATCCAGTGAGAACGTTATTCATCAACCTTTGAAAGGTTGCTGGCGCGTTTTTTAATCCGAAAGGCATTCGCTTGTATTGGTAGTGGCCCAAAGGTACAGAAAAATCAGTTTTTTCGCTATCTTTTTCATGCATTTTGATTTGGTGGAAACCAGATGCTAAATCGAGGGTAGTGAAATACTTTGAATGTCCTAATTGGTCCAGGATCTCGGCGATATTTGGGAGGGGATAGGAATCTCCTATCGTGACATTATTTAAATTTCTGTAGTCTATTACGAGACGCCTTTTTTTTTTATTTGAAGCATCAGTTTTCTTTGGAACAACCCACACAGGTGAGCTGAAAGGAGAGGTAGATGGTTCGATAACATCTTGGTCAAGCATTTTGGAGATTTGTTTATTTACTTCTTGTTTGTGGACTTCAGGATAACGGTAGGTTTTAGTAAATATTGGTACATCTGTAGTAGTAGGAATTTCATGTTTAACAATATCTGTAAGAGTCAAGGGGTCACCGTCTAAGTGAAAAATGTGATTAAATTCTATACATAAATTTGTCAATTTATCTTTTTCTTCTAAATTTAAATGATCTATTCTTAGCGCATTTTTTAATATGTGAATTCGATTAGAGTTATAATTTTGATCGGGTAATGTAGGTAATTCATTAATTTCAAAGGGCATGATATTTAAATCTAACTGACTGATTTTAACGGATTTTTCGGTAGTATTCAAAATTGTTGTAACGGCAGTAGAGTTACTTGTGTTTACATGGACAATACTTGAGCATAGGAATACTCCGTCAATTATTTCTAAATTCTCTAGAATACCTTCTTTAATTTCTGGTTTATTTACTTTTATTGGAATGACTGTTTCGGACCTAGGTTTAAGGGTTATAGGGAACATGGAATATAATTCCTGTGGTTCGGAAATTGAGTTAGTTTTAGGTTTTAATGTAGATAACTGAATATGCTGTAGTGTAATGAAATTTTCATCTATTATCAATTGATCATTTTCATAATTTATTTTTACATTATTATTTTTTAGAAAGTTATTACCTAATATTCCATCATATGATATGGGAAAATTATCTTTGACTACATAGAACAATTGATTGTAATTTCTATTTTTAATTTGAATATCGAGATAACAATAACATATTGATTTAGTAGGATTTGGAACGTTATCCATACCTCTGAGGATAATGTTATCATTTTCGAAACATATGACATTGCCTTGTAATTTTGAGAGTTTTATTAAACATATGTCGGCTCCAGTATCTAAGAGAAATGAGGTTGAAGAGGGCTTTAGATGTGGAGACTCTAGGAATATGTATGTTGTGATGGCTTGAGGATTTATTGTTCGGATTCAGCCTGGATCGTGTTGCTGTCCTCGAGTTTGTGGCCTCGACTCGCGGACGGTTGGAGTTTAAATGGTTCGGATTTGAGTTAGAAGTGGAAGGATTTTGTGATGCGTTATTAGAGTTTCTTTGATTATTATATTGTCTTTTCCTACATTCAGATATTAAGTGACCGAATTTCTTACAGTAATTACATTGAATTTGTTGATAATTAGTTCGAGTATTTGGAGAGGATCTAGTGAAGAGATTATTTGGAGTTTCGAATCTCTTGTGATTATTTGGATTATGATTTTGATTTTGAAAATGTCTGACATGGTTTTCCTGTTTAATATTTCTAAAATTTTGTTTTTGTTTGAAAAAACAATTAAAATTTGAATGACCTGCCTTATCGCAATATGTACAATGTTTAGTGATACTGTTACTAATAGATTGATATTTTTGAATTTCATTTTTTGAAAGCTGTTCTTGTTCTTCTATAATTGCAAGATTTATCGCTTCTTCTAATGTATCAGGTTTTTGTGATTTTACTATGAGAGCAATATCCTTAGTTAATCCAGTTACAAATACGCTGAGAGCTTGAGTTTTTAATAAGTTTACGCATGCATTTCGTTCTGCGGTTGATAGTTCTTCGCCTAATGAGTTTATTAATTTCATATAGCAATTTTCTACTTTATTTGCATAAGAAAGAATATTTTCTTTAGGATTTTGTTTGCAAGAGTTCAGTTCAAGTTGTCATTGGCCTGTTGTACGCTTTTCTGAATAGACACTGAATAAATATGTTTTTAAACTGACCCAATCGACAAAATCTCTATTACGAATTAATAATCTCGCATTGTCTGTGAGTTGTGTTTCTATAATTTTGAATAGAACTGGCTTATTTGCTTCAGAGACTAGTGATATGGATTTATCGCAATTGTCTACAAATTCATAGAGTTTGGACTTTGTACCGTCAAATTTAGTTAACATTCTAGTAGCTAATTCGATTGAAATAGAAGACATTTTAATATTTTGCGTATGAAGATTGTTGTGAGACTGATTTTGAGTTTAATATGATTTGAAGAAATTTAGGAGATTTATATTTGCTACTTACAGAAACAGAGTCAGTGTGTGCATGACGTGTGTGTGATTGATGTATGGGTGGACACGTTTGGATCGGTGTGGTTGGTCCCTTCGTGGTGATGGTACCCAGGGATCGATGTTTAAAACTGCGGAATGGTGCGACGACGGCTTCGTGGCTCGGCGTTCTGCGCGGCTGGCTGACGACTTGGCTTCTCGGAACTCGGTTCGTCTCCGTAGTTGATGACGTTCGATCTGGATCGTTGTTTTTCCTCGGGATGCGCGTATGAAACTTTTCGAATTTCACGAATGTCGCGTACCGGATTTAAAGAAAACAATCCCACTTCTGACACCAATTTTGTAATGGGTATCACGACGTTGGGAACAATAAGAAAAAAAAAAACGATTTGGTAAAATATGAGTTTATTTATACTAAGTACTGACACTCTGAAAACTGTGAATTGAGTGACGTGCTGGTCGAGTAGGAATGACAAAAATATCTCCGTGTGACTGTTGAAGATATGGGTTATATAGTGAACATTATCGATTGCTGTGTCCAAGGGTCGTTATGAATCATCGTGGATCATGAGAAGACAGTGGTTTTGACGATTAGGCAATATCATTAGCTAAATAATTTCATAGGTCAGTTTTGGGGTAAACAATAGTCATACAATGTTATCTTAAACTCTATACATGATTAAAATATTCCATTACGTTATACATTATTATCTTATACTACACATTAAAATATTCCAGTACAGTACAATATTAAGATAAGAGAAAAGCTGCTTGACTGGATATAATGATGAAGAAAAGAAGTGTCTGGATTTCAGTCAAAAAAATTCTTTATTTATTTTCTCGAGTCGACCGGTTTCGCGCCCCACATGGGCCTTCCTCAGTAAATTATTTTTATTATTCTCATCTCCTGAGGAAAGCCCATGTGGGGCGCGAAACCGGTCGACCCGAGAATATAAATAAAAAAAAATTTCACTGAAATCCAGAAACTTCTTTCCTTCATACATATTAAGGTTACATATTAATTATACATTTTTTTAAATAACTACAAATTGTCTTTGAATTAGGCTAAACGTGTGCTTCTTTGTAAGTCAGTTTTACTGACAGGGGAATTTTTGTCGTCAGTTACACCTGAACAGTTTGATGATCGGTATTAGATATTAGGGGGGTAGTATTACTTTTTTTTACATAATTCAAAAGTAATACAGTTCATAATTGCACTACGTTCATGATTATCATTTGATTGAAATACTTTATTATTTAAACATCGGTTCTTACACCTTTTGAACAATTTATATAAAACATACGCGATGAGGATTTTAAGTAAGGTCAAAAATATATAGGCGAAATAAAGATGGTTGATCACTTCATTAAATTTCGAATTTTGATTTGACTCTAAAACGTTTAAATTTTCTTTAATTCTATCTAGTTTATTTTTAAACTTTCTCTATCCAGGGAAAAGGCATTATTACTCATTAATTCTAGTTCAGAAAAGTTTTGTTTACTAGTTTTGATACAGTCGTCATCTACTATATCGAAATTTGGAATGAAGATATTGTTTTCACTAGTTAGAGAATTGTCATTGTTAGCATTATTAATAATCATACTAGTATAGATCTTACAAGCAAGTCTGATTGTTAAAAAGCCTGTGTTTTTAATTTCAACATCAACAGCTTTTCCATTTTTACAATTCACAGTGATATCTACTGGATTCTTTAGTACAAACAACCATTTATTTCGAGAAGATAATTTGTGTCAAGTTTCAAGTGGCATATTAATAACTCGTGTGTCGTAAGAGGATGGAATGTGATCTAAATTTAAGAGTAGCTCTACTTCACAAAAAGAGTTTGTTCGAGTAGCATAAATTGGAGTAGTTAAATAGAAAATAGTTTCTTTATTAGATAGGGTGTGGCAAAGATCTAAATTATTCAAGGGAGCATATTGAGATTTAGACTCGGATATAGCTTTACTTTGAGTTAAGATAAAAGCATGATGAATGTTATTAATTTTAGTAGGCAAAGGGATTCTGTGACATAAATCAAAGGTAGGCTGAATTATCAAAGGATTGGAAATTTTGAATATATGTTTATTTTGAAAATAATAGACGTATTGATAAAAGTTCAAACGCATTTTTAGGATGTAGTGATAATGCAAAAGTAGTTAATACTGGTAATTGGTTTGATACTTTTGAGAGTTGATTTATTAATTGTTGTGGGGACATATTTGAAGAATTTGATTTGGTAAATAAGATTGAATTTATTACAGTAGAATAATCATTATCTAATTCGGTTATCAAAAGATATAGTAATGCTAAATGTTCTTCCATGTTTTGTTTGGCATTAAGATTAAAATATCTTTGGTTTTCTGTATTAGTGAAATCTTCTATTCTTTTAAGATTGTGTTGAATAATATCATTGTTTTTTTCTAAATTAGTAATAGTGCTATTAAAATTGTCGATGGTGGTTTTTACAACTTGGATTTGATCCTTTAAGTGTGAATTTAATTGCTTTTTATAAGTTGATATATCGATGGTCTATTTGCAATAGGACGTAACACTATAGAAGTTAATTTTTCAGTAAACATAAAAAATATAATAGACATAAGAGAAATAAATAAATGTGCGTTTTTTAAATCACAAACAATCTGAATGGTATGTCGCATAATCTAAAATTGTTAATTGCGACTTTTTAAAATTTTGTAATGAATTATGTGTGATACGTCATATTAGTCATAACAATAATTAATTTTTTGTGGCTTACGTCATGTATACTAGGAATGTCAGGAATGTTATAAAAAATAATTTTAAAAAACAAAATTTTTATTATACAAAATACAAGAAATACAATACGAAATTAACGAAACTTTTAGATTCTATTCGGGTTCATATGGAAGAGAGTCATAGAATGAATGTGTATCGGATGTGAGATGCGTTTTAAGTTGCTGCAAATGTAACCATTTAGAATGTTTAATCTTTCTTCTCTCTTGGAATAATCTTTGGAACGAAACCATTTTAATATTAGTTTTTTTTCTGTTTCTGCGGTAATTCTTTATATTCATCATCAATATCAGTCTTATAAAATATTTGTCCCATTGGTGTATATTTTAAAGCCCTAAGATCAGTGACCATTGGATCACTTGCACTTCTTCCTGGACGAATATAATTGTATATAAATGAAGATTTATCATCAAATTTCAGAAAATTATCATGTGTTAGGTAACATACATCGAAAGGTTTAGGTTTCAAACGAGCTTCGCGAATTACTGAAATGTATTCACTTGGAAGTTGTATTATTCGGTTTTTTAACTTTCTTTCAATTAGAGTATGGGCAGAATCACACTCCATTTGAGTGTGACCCTTTTCTAAATATTTTTGCTCTATTACAATATTATGCTCAATTGAAAAATGCAGTAGAGCATTTGAAAGTATGGCATTTCGATTCTGATAACAACAGCCATCAGAAAATAATATAACTGGTTTCTTATCAACCAGACAATTTTCTTTTAAATGTTTTATTATGCAAGTCGCGAATACAGAAGCACTTAAATCACCTTCAGTTTCATTCCACACGTAATTCATACAAGTACGGGACTCTAGATTATAGACGGCAAAATGATGAACTTGCAATTTTGTTTTATAATAAAATGCACTCACATTTAGCATTGGACATAATTTTGTGTGTCCATAGTGTAAGTGTAAACTTGATTCTGTAAAGCCTCTTCCATATTTTTAATTTATTCATTCCTTGCTCTATTTTTTTCATCAAATGTATATTGTACTCCTCTTCAGGTATTTGCTTAACACTGTAAGCGTAACAGAGATCGCATTCGTCTTTTCTTGGACGAAATAGCGACAGATTCATTTCGCTAAACAGACAATCAAAAGGAAAACGTGTAAATGGTTGAATATTATCCTCCATACATTTTTCTTTATACAATTTATAAAGTTGAGATTTTGTTTGGTACGTCTGTTCCAAATAAACTTTAGAACTGTCCCTTCTACAATAGTGTGATGGTTGCTTTGGCAATTTATTAAAAAATGTCTTTAGATAAATTTGTCTGCAGTCATTTTTGTGCATTGCTTCGGTAGTTTTTGCTATTTTCTCTACTTTTTCTATTAGTCCCGAAGAACTCTTTTTTGTCCATGAATGCACCATTTTTTCTTTAAGACCCAAAGTACCTAAAAACATTTGTTTGCATACTTGTAGCTTTTCGTTATTTATCTTTAATTGATAAATATAAGTACCGGATCTTCCAGAGGGACCAGCAGTGTAACAACGTTTTTTGGGAACATGGTCTACCAGAGAGCACACATACACTCTCTTTTCATTCCATGTTAAGCTCCAAAATTTTGAAAAAATTCTCTCTGAATCTTCTTCAGATACTGAGCTACAGTACTTTTTGTTTTTTAAACAGTGTTCTGAGTCACAATGTGTTAGTTTTCTAGATGGAAGTTGTTTGTTATGATTTACTTTTCCATCTCTGTTCCTGGTGTATCCCAAATAACTCTGACCTTTCATTCTTTTCATTTCATTTTTCTTTCTTTTCCAATTTTCTGGACTTGCTCTTTTAGACCTAATTAAATCGCCTGCGTTTCCTGTAATATTTTTATCTTGTTCATCTTCAGTTACTAATTCTCTCGCATATTGTATGGAGTTATCAGGTTTTTCTTCATCGTCTTCATTATCTTCATTATTTTCATCAGGACGATATTCAGAATCGTCAATATCAGATTGTTCTGTGGAGTCCAATTTATTATAATATTCAGCATCATCAGAATCAAGAGTTCCAAATAAAATTTTGAAAGCGGAACCTAAACCATTTATTAGCCTCTCTTGTTCCTAGTTTTTACGATTTCATCTTTTGTTAGTTCTTTTAAACTCAAGTCTTTTTCGACGAGATTAGGGATGGTGTGAGAAAGAATTTTGAGGGAGTTATTACATAAATTAAAAGAAACTTAGGTAGAATGCCTACAAAGGATTTCTATCTTTTTGAAAGTGGAAGTGACTAAGGATAATTTTAAATCAAAGTTTGATAAATCGAGATAAGTAATAATATTCCAAAAGTTATCGTAGAATTTCGTGTTACCTAGGTTTTCATAGAAGACACCTGGTGAAGGAGATATCTCTTTGAAGGTAACAGGTGAAGTGTCACTCGTTGTGGCGACCAATATAAAAATTAATCTGAAACAAACGCGTCTTTTAATCTATCAGAGTGAACTTTTAATTTAAATAACAAAGTGTACGTGACAGGAGAAATGACATCTATAATTTTATAGGGACCTTATAGGTTCTTGAAAGTATCCGTGATTTTCGTAAAAATTCGAGGCCCTTGAACCATGTACTCTCTGTTTGAAAAAAAATTAGTTTGTTTTTGAATCCTTGTGGCTTCATCAGCGTAATTTCTTTTGTTGATATTCAATGCCAGGTTTTTAATTTTGTTAAGTCTTCTATTTCACTAATTTGATGTGCTACAAATCGTGAGTATTTTCGTATATCTGAGTCTATCCAACATAAAATAGTTTTTGAATCGGTTAAATAATGAATTTCATTAATATTCACTCTGGATTCTTCTGCAATGGTATTTGCTAATCGGCTTCCCATCACAGCTGCAAGGAGTTCCATTCTTGGGATTGAGATAGTTTTATTTATAGAAGCCACCCTTGTTTAGGCCATAACTAAAGATATGTCTACTTCTTCATTTGCTGTATTTCTGAACCACGCTACTGAAGCGTAAGCTTGTTCACTTACGTCGCAGAATATGTGAAGCTAGGTATCTGCAGTGTTCGAAAAATTTAAGAATATATTCTTGGAACTTTGATACTTGTAATATGTGTTAGTTCCCCCAGCCGTCTCAACCATTTATTATATAGTGTGATAGTCAATTCATTACCCCCATGCGATTTTTGTTTTCTATACTTCTTGCAAAAATATTTTTGCTTTAACGACAAAATGAGTAAGAAATCCTGATGGATCGTAAATTGACATTATTAATTTGAGCATTCCTCTCTTGGTGGGAAGAATTTCTTCGGTAAATCTTTTAGGTTTGACTTTATGGAAGGTTTCTTTGAAGGTAAAATAGTCTTAATTTGGATTTCTACGTAACCCGAGGACTCGGTCTACGTTATCTTCCAAATTTAGTTTTTTTTTTTTTTGCTGAGGTTGCACGAAGATATTCAGATATTTCAGTATTTCTTTTGAACTACAATTACATTTACAGATCTTGAATTTTCCCCTGCGATGGACTTCTGTGACATCTTCAATTCATTTACATGTCTTCTCTTCAGTATCTGCGCAGTCAAGTATATCATCCATATAATGGCTTCTTAGAATAGATTCAAATGCTTCTGGAAACTCAGTAGCATATTCACAAGCATTTTTATTTTCAATTTCTTGTGCAGAAGCAGGCAAACAAATGGCTCCGAAAATCATTACATTAATTTGCCTTTACTTTTAGGTTATTATTTTGGTCATCTCATTTACACAAAAATCTTTGTGCTGAAGGATCATCTTCTATTATTTTTACTCTATGAAACATATCTGTGATATCTCCAGTCATGCCAATTTTCCTTCATCTAAATCGCATAAGTATATCAGGTAAAGAATTTAGAAGACCTGGTCCTTTCGTTCAAACTAGTTCCGTTTCTTTTTGCTGCAGCATCAAAGACTAAACGATATGTTCCAGATTTGGATTGAAAACAATGAAAATTGGAAACTGAGGAATAGACGAAGTCTTATTGACATTGACAAAAAAATAATTTACATTGACTTGGATATACTGGCAAGGGGTTGAAAGTTTTCGCTTAAATAGCAATTATTGTAAGTCTCTTTAAAATCAAGTTAAATAGTGTTTAAATCGACAAATATTGCTACATTATTAAAGGATTGACATAAAGCACGAATTATTTTCTTCCTTAAACTTAAAAATAATATCCTACAGTTGCGTTTATAAGTTACATCTCGAAATTATATAATATTTATCAGATTATATATGTATTGACAATAAAAAGTATAATTTATTAGATGGTAGATGGACCAAAAACAAAGGACGGTACATCCGCGGCACTGGCCAGAAGTTAATAATAAAATATTTCTCATACCGATGACTACAGAAAAATGTTTTTATTTTCATAAATAATAATTAATTCTATTTTTTTCTTCATCCTTGTATAAAATTTTTATGTACTGATTCCTTAAGTACTTGTATATAATGAAACTAACATCTCTAATGCAATTTCAAATAGGCTGTTGACTCATTGATACATTTAAACTTTTACCAATTAATTTTTTATTATATTCTGTTGCGTAAAATGACAGAGCAGTGAAAATTTTCATTTCGAGTGGTATTTATTTTCGATTATTGTTAAAATTTACATAGGAAATTAGTTTATTGATAAAATTTAACACTAATTTTTTTGTAAGAGGAAATAAATATTCAAAAAGCACTTCATAGAGACGACTGGATTGCTGTTTTTGCAAATCGCTTTTAATTTTAATAATGTTCTTTAAATTTCGTTGCATTTCTCTGACTTTTACGCAGTAATAAAATATTAACTGGTAGAATTTTACTTAGGTAATGTAAGTATTAATTTTCATATTTATAGAGTCTTAACTGTCCACTTCTGCGCAGGCGCGAATTATGAAATAACTCAACTTGAACTTTAAAAAATAATTTTATTTTTGCTTCTCGACGAATAGAACATAGCCTACGGCTAACAGATTACCAACTATTACATTACATTTTTGATACAAGGTTTTTATATGTTAGTCTTATCTAATATACATTATTGTTATTCATTGTGTCTTTCCACAATGGTAAAAATAGTTAATAAAGTTTATTTAACTTAATCTAATCATTACAAATATTGCCGCCGCATGGCGGTGTCTTGTTATAGTGAAAAAACAGTCTGGGAATATTATTAGGAATATTCCAGATCTTTCCTCGTATGATTCATCGATAATAATGGGTGGTTACATAATTCGCGAGGCAACATACAAAACGTTGTTTTTAGAATGATACATATACTTAAAATATTTTCCGAAGATACCCGAACGGTATGTCGATTACTATAACGATTTGGTATATCAAATTTGTATTGCATTGATATGAAGCTATCGCTGATTCCACTAGTTTCCCATATAGAAACACTGATATGTCGACTTGTTCTCTTCATGATCTTTTGAGCGCGTCCTTCCATTTTTGATTAGATTTTTTCTTCCACTATCTTTGTTCCAAAATTTTCAATACTGAAAAAGTTTCTATACGTACTGATGAAGGTCATCAATTTCAACTCCTTCGTACATAGTAATTATATCTATGACTTTTAACACAATTTATTATCCTTCACTCTTTCAATCCGAGTTCTTCGGGCCTTCTCGTACTTATCTTGATAGTATTAAGTCAATATTGTCCTATCCACTTAGTAGGTGATGCTTCGCATCTTCTAGTGGTTCAGTTTTAATGTCTCAGGCGTGATCATTTATGAGACAGTCTCTTCGGAGGTACCGACTGCTTACTGAAATCTAAATCTATTATTGTTCTTAGTTCTTTTATTGTATAAGTTTTTGTTTCAATTCGTCTTATTTTGATATTCACTTTCATGGATTCTATGCTTTGTTTTGTAGTTGGGTTTGTCCAACTTAAATGAAGTGAGTCAGTTGGACCGGTAGCACCAATTCCTTTAGCCACATCTGCATTTATCATTGTTATAGTTGAGGCGTCATCCAGTAACGCACAGGTTGACACTTTTCCAGTGGGTTCGAATATGGTAATTGGCAGAACTCTTAACAAAACTTCTTTTCGACGCTTCAGTACGGTTGTGTTGATCACAGTTCCTTGGTCTACGTTCTAATTTTTCTCACAATCATATCTTTTTTCAGCTTTTTGTTCTGGATTATTATTTTTCTTTTCTTGTGTACGTATGTACTAAAAAAAGAAACTTTTTTCTTCATCGCCCATTTTTGACGCGCTGCTTGTGATTGCCTTTTGAAAAAGTAATAAGAGTTTATTAATTTGTGATTCGTTTTCTTCGAAAACTGACAGCTTAGTTTTTTTCATAGAAGTTGTAAATACTGATTTTGCAAATTTCTTTTCTTTTTTTATCATTTAACTTTATTTTATTTTCTACGCTGGATACGGATTAAAAGATTTTGCGCTTGGCCTAGCTATTCTGCAAGATCTTCCGGATTCATGTTTGCATTGTTAGCTATTTTTTTCGCCGTTTTATTTTATAATAGAAGGGAAGATTGTCTACTAGTTCTATTAATTTTAAATTCGTCTTCATACAGGAAACTTTTCTGATTTTTTCCATCATACCTTTATTGCGTCTGGTATTCGAAATCTGATTTCTAACACCTCCATAATTCTAACTAAATTATTTGGATGAATCATAAGACCTTTCACTGCTTCTCTTTCTCTTCCTTTTAGACATCTCTGCAATCTTCCGATATTATCGATGTTGTCAGTGTACCCTTTATTTGTCGAATGTCGAAAATTTGAAATAAATAACAGCCATTCTGCAGTTCACCATTGAAGTCTGGCAAACTAGGAACTTTTAGTGGATTTACAATTGTTTTTGTCAACTGACCAGCAAATGCTTATGCAATATTGGTCAGGGCAATATTTTCTGAAGCTCTATTATCACGTTCAAATTTCTTGCGAAGTTTTTCTTGCCTTAATTTAAATTCATCATCTACTTTTTCTTTGATATTTGCTAACCTTTCTTCCTCTAGTAATTCAGCTTCCAATATCTGTTGTTGAATTGATTTATTAAATCTTTTCGAAGACTTGCTGCTGTTGCTTTTTAATGTAGTAGTTTCATTTTCAAGCGCTTCGGGAGGGTTCTGCGTCTTTTTCTTCGGCTTTTCTACGACGTAGTCTGCAAAACCGCTATGGCTGCATTTATTAATCCTATGACTAACAGCGCTATTCTGTAAGCATCGTTATGGCATAACGAATCGTTAGCACGTTGTATCGTTATAATAATAACGAAAATCGTTTACTATGCTTATTCTGTAAACGTTCATTGTGACATGCATTATCAATTTTCATATCGTTATTACAACGAAAATCGTTAAATTGGTATTCTGTAAACAACAATTTAATTCTACATAACGAAAAAATCTGATGTGGCCAGCACATAACCTCTCGCTAGATATTTTGCCTGGTTGTACGCATAAAACGAAAAATATTTTTAAATAAAAATACATATATTCATGTCTTACTACAAAATAATTCTCACATATACTTACAAAATCTATGGGATATTTTAATATAAATTATGTACAATACATACATTATGTTTATATTCAATATCCAGAAATTTTCTTTTTCTACTTTCCTTTTCTTTTTCTTTATATTCGTCATTTTTTCGAAAATTCCTTTTATATTCCTTTTTACGTATATTCTTTTGCGTTGTTGACTTTTTTTTATTTTCATAATTTTCATAACAATGTACAAATATTTTTGACAGTGACATTTATGTGTCAATTACAAACATTTGAATTTCTTGCCTTGAAGTAGTTTGATCTGAGAATTTTTACATCAAATTATTTTATATGCATTTCTTTATCTCTAAATCTATAGAAGATATAATAATGAATTTATATATATCGAATAAAGAATTTAACGTTCATTAACATAATTATTTACATAAATTTTCGATAAATAATATTTAGATGATTTTTTTCTTGTAACTACTACTTCCGGCTGTCCAATTGTTACCAAAACTTAATCAACTATTCCCATTATTGTTAGATTGACGAATCCGTAGTTAAAAATGTCTTAAGTCTTACAGTATTTGAGAAATCGTGAATCCAACATCCACACATACACACACACATACGGACATCATCGCAAAAATGTTATAATCGAATTCTAGGGACATTAAAACGTGCTTATTCACTAAAATCTGGATATGCGATTTTTAGCATGAATACAATACATCTCTTAGCGAGAGGTAAAAAGATAACGATAACATTATTTTTAACGACTGAAAAAATCGTTCCGTGCGTACACGTTTTGTCAATAATTAAGTATTTTTATGTTGTAAAATAAAATTGCTATTACGTTAAATAGTGATCTCAAAAACCCGTCATATTATATGTAGTATTTTTGGAGGGTTACAGTAAAATAATATTTTATAGAATAAACCTATAACTCTCTGTTCTTTTCCAGCACTTTCGTCCATGCTTATGTTCGACTGTTTTACCAAAGGACCGTAGAGCCGGCTCGAAGGAGCAAAATGTGAAATCAAATGTGTATTTCTAAATTTAGAAAGTATCTCGACCTGCAAATGTCGAATGTAGCCCCAGACGACCTTGACACTTTAGCTTTCGTGGTTATTGTGCTGAAAGACCACGTGTTCTGATAACATGAAAATGTGTAATTGAACATGATATTTATCAATAATCTTTTTTATAATTTTCTTAACGATATTTGATCACCAGTTTCCTTAGTAACTCAAAATAATTCCTAAAATTTACATGCGTACTTATATTTACCCCGACTTCATTCATTTCATTTGCAATCTCATGCCACAACATATTATTGCTTTTTCTTGAGGTGAATATCCGTTCTTTCCTGCTTTCGTAACGCCTTAATAATAATTTTGTATTTTCTATGTTCCACCTCATATTTATCATTTTAGGTGTTTAAAACTTGCTACATAACTTTTAGTCATTTACGTGTGTTTTCATTATTTGCTATCACATTTGAAGTAGGATGAAATTTGTCGATGTGGTCATTAATTTTATCAAATTCTCCACAAAAACCACACATACTATACACTGCCATTATTTCGTTGCTACTTGCCATAATGCTGCAGTGTTTGTAAACAATGCCATGTAAATATGACACTCCCTCAATCACAACTCTTTAAAATATGCGCGCGCAATCTCTGCTAACCCTGGAATGCGTTCGAAAATATTTTTTTTAATTAAAGTTAGGTAAGGAGCATAATCATTGGAGTTAAGTTCGAGTAAACTCATTTTACGAACGATTTAGAGTATTATGTAGCTCGTGGAGTCAAATATTGAAAACACCACTGATTTCAATGAACATAAACAAATTAAAAATGACAGTATATCTACTTGATTTAGCCTGTGCGCATGTTGAGTAAAACGTACCCACCTTGTTCGAGGTAGGTTGGAATAGTTCAAGGTCACTCTACTATACAGATTGCCCGATAACTAAGCTTATAGGGGAGCGGATGGTGCGGTAAGATTAATACTCTGACGTATGCAGTAGCTTGCTGTAACGTATAGCTACATTAATATTATTTTTTTTAATTATTTAAATAACAGAGTGATTTGTTTAATTACAAGAACGGGGTGAGTCAATTTTTGAATTTAAACAAGTACTTTGATATAAGTCCTTACCTTCGTAATTTATTGTATTTAGGTTGTTTACTAACATAATTCCGGGAACGAGATGTACTCTAGCAATTTTCAATAATAGTACAGTCAAAACTAATGAATCTTGTAAAAATATTATGTATCATCGAATTACAAAAAAATGCAAAATTAGAAAAGAATGGGTATATAAAAATCAAGATGGTAAATGGAATCCAGATACAGCTTTCGTATACTCAGAGAACATTTACTGATGACGATTACATTCGAGACAGGATCCCATTAAATAAATAAATCACAAAGGAAAGACGGACCACGAAGTTCATAATAAAATTAAGAAAATTTACTACTGCCAAACTAAATTAAAACTACTACCGATCATATTAATCAGTGTGAAATATGTCTAGCTTCCAAATATGAGCGTAACCCCGTGAAATCCAAATTTAATATAACATCCACACCTTTGCAACCATTCGACTCTTCATGTTGACACACTCAGTTTAGAAAATTTAAAATTTGTAACTATACTAAACACCTTTTCAAAATATGCATTGTTACGTCCTATTTTTGCAATCTGTTTCTTTTATTATTAATTTATTCTGTTCAGTAGTTATTGCCCTTGTCACAAGCAATAATTGTCACTCTTTAGCATTGCTGGTCGAATGTCTTCAGGGTTATTAAATTTATATATTTTATACTTTTGAGAATTTGCAAGTCTGAGCCGCTTCGCAGACTTGAGCGTAGAGAGACATTCTGTCTATGATCGTCGTTGTAGCTGCATCTCAGTGTTGGTTATTATTTTTCACTCGTTGATTTCGTATTGTTGGAAGAATTTTAACGTGCCCGTTATTTGGGGATTTAACTGAGAAAAGTAGCTGAGGGAAATATTGTTCCCGCGGAAAATTGTTCCGGATTTTTGGCACTTCGATCACTGATATACTTTAAGCCACTCAAGATCTAAGGTATTTATATTTGTTAATAATGTTTAGCCCGGTTGTAGAAATATTTATATAGTATTTTTGTATTAATATTTTGATTTTTGTGAAGTATAAATTAGTAAAAGTAACATTTAACTTGTATTTGTCGACCTGTCAAATTGGCAATGCTAATTGAGTTCTCCCTTTTAGGCTTTTATTTTATGGTTTCTCCTTCGTTGTTATTTTGGTTTTACTTTGTAACCCATTGATTTTGGGAATACATTGTGTGGGAAACATATTGTTGGATCGGGATTTCGAGTCCGGGAAACATATTGTTGGATCGGGATTTCGAGTCCTGATTTTTGTGGATAACACCTTGCTGGAGGATTTTATGGAAAATTGGATGAGATTGACACCTCGTGTTTGAAGCGGAAGTTGGTTACGCCATTTTGGAAACGTCACGCCACATCCCTACCACACTATTACGTCACTACCGCCGACGCCTCTCCAAATACATGCAGCTAAGCTCCATTTTGTTTTCTTTATTTATTTGTTTGAATTTAAAGTTCATTGAGTTTAATAATCGTACTATATTTGATATTTGTATTTTGATTACATCGTTTGTCATAATTTTGAATCTTACTGATTATTGTTTTATATTGTTATGTACTAGCTCACGCGAGTCTTATAATTTTTATTGTGAGGAATTTTCATTTAGGGTTTGTTTCGGTTTAGGAAGGGTTAGGACTAAGTTTATTTTATTTTAACGTATGTTGCGCACGCACTACCCTGCTTGGTCGACCAAACACACGTATTGCGCCTATTGTTGCGTTTTATATTTCATATATTGCACGTTCTTTCGACGTCTACGGTCCTCGCTCATTCGCGTACCACGCATCCCCTATCTGGTGCACTTTGAATTCCGAATTAATCTTTTTTTGGGTTACTAATATCTCGCATGAGTTATATTATTGCCTTAATATTTTTTTACTGTTATCAATTATTTACCTTTACAATTTACTTCGTTCTTATAACTGTATTAAGTAAAACTTTTAATATATGTTTCATTTCAAGTTCAAACGGAGCTTATCTGTTTATTGAATATCGAATCACACCTAGTACTATTGCTTATCCTCCACATATTGGTATTTTCGAGGTTGTGTACCATTTTAAGAATAAACAACCATCGTGGCGCCCTTTTTTTATATTTCAAGTGTTTAGTTTGATTTTAATTGCGTATTTGGGAATCGCACTAACCCACTCCCGTCTCCACTGTCTAAAAGCTGGCGGCCGCATTCCTGAAGAACTTGGGTGCGTTACACTTGCCTTTCTCATGGTAAAACCCTTAAGGTTGTTACAGCACGTAGCAAGATTTTGGCGCCCAACGTGGGGCGCAAAAGAATTCTAAGTTTAGTCTCCTTTGAGACTGTCGTATTCAATCGGCGAAAAATTGAAAAAAATTTATAGCTTTTTAAAAAAAAAAAAAAAATTTTTTTTTGTTTATTTGGAAATATAATAGTAATTAATCTGGTACATATTTATTACTGCATGGTAGGGTAGATTGTAAGTTATTTTGAATTTTTTTTGTTTGGTTGAGTTTCGAATAATCTGTATTATGGAGTTTAAACTAGATATTGATAGATTGTCGCAAAATGAATTACAATATGAGTTACAAATTCGTGGAGTTACTGACTTAGCTGACGCTAATGTACGACGTAAGACACTACGTAATTTGATGAAATTGGAAAAGCTTAATTCTTCATTTAAGTTGCCAGCATATCCGTATACATTTGATGAAGATCACGAGGCAGTTAAAAAGACCCTTACTGAAATTGATGAATTAATACAAGAGTTTGATGGGAACAAATCTTCGGGTAGTCATAAAAAAATTTCCTCTAAAATAGCACATTGTTATGAGCGTATTACGCGAATGCCAGCTTCTAGCAATGAAGAAGAGCAAACTCGGTCAAAACTTTTGATCCGAATTATGAATTCGTGGTCCAATGTGTCAATTAAAAGTGAAACCAACGCCAAATCTTCGACGCCGAAACATCCTGGTATTCTAGATTTTCAGTCGTTGCATATCGCTGATGAATCTTTGGATGAGGACAATTTAGAAAGTACAGGTACCGAAGATACTTGTGCAGATTTATCTCCCATGCAGGTCAAACCTAAAACAATATTGCCCGCTCATTGGAACTTAAAGTTCACTGGTGATATTAAAGATATGTCACTAGGTTCATTTTTGGAACGTGTTGATGAGCTTTGTATTGCTAGAAACGTTACTAGAGTTCAGTTATTTAATTCCGCGATAGATTTATTCCAAGGTAAAGCGTTGATCTGGTATCGTGCTAATAAAAGCCAGTTTTCATGTTGGAATGAACTTGTAACTCAATTGCGCGAAGTTTTCCTACCATACAACTTTGACGAGAGATTGTTTGATGAAATTAAATCGCGTTGTCAAGGTCCAGACGAAACTATTGATATTTATATAGCTATTATGGAGACAATGTTCAGCCGATTGAATACGACAGTCTCAAAGGAGACTAAACTTAGAATTCTTTTGCGTAACCTTCACCCCAAATTACAAACTCAGTTATCGCTTGTAGACGTTGAATCTATTGAACAATTAATTAAGCTAGGCAGACGATTGGAGCAAAAATTTGAAACAATGGATGGATACATTGCTCCTTCGGCAAACAGAAGTAAACGGTCCGTGGAACCCGCATTATGCTATGTGGCCAGTGAGTCAGAAGCAGACAAAAGCCAACGTAAGTCTGACAGCAGTAGTTCCGTTAATGTGTCAGTCCCTCCTCGCAAAAGTAGAAACAACAAATTGACTTGCTTTAATTGTGGTAGTTCGGATCACTTAGTTAGAGATTGTGATCAAACTTTTGTTAAAAAATGTTACGGCTGTGGTACTCCAAATGTCACTAAAACAACTTGCCAAAAGTGTAATAGTTCGGGAAAAGCAAATCGCAGGTGATAGCAGATCGGTTACCATCTGTCGACGTTAACATAAATCCGGTCCTCGATTTTATTCTTGCTCATGTTAGGGACGATGAGAGACCCTATCTCTCTGTCGATATTTTGGGTCGTAGTATTACGGGTTTGTTAGATACCGGCGCTTCACGTACAATTGTTGGTAGCAAAGGTTGGAACTTTTTGCAAAATATTGGATTCGGTTTAAATTCTTGTCGTAAGACATATTGTACTGTCGCTAATGGACAGAAACTTGTAGCTCTCGGTTCGGCACATGTGCCATTCGCCATTGAAAATAAGACCGAATGGATTGAGGTTTTAGTTATTCCAGAGTTGTCGCATACACTCATATTTGGTATAGATTTTTTTAAGCAAATGGGAATAGTACCCGATTTGCGTAGCGGTAATTGGAAATTTAGCATTAAAGATTGTAACGTAGCGCCCGTAGATAGTCAAAAGTTTTCGCTAGATAAAATACAATCGGAGGCTTTAAGAAAAGTAGTAGATAAGTACTTTTCAAAACTAAGTGACAAATTAGGTTGTGCCAAACAAGTACTACATCATATTAGATTGACTGATCCTAATCAGATGCCCATTAAGCAGAGATACTATCCTGTTTCTCCCGCGGTACAGGCTGAAATTGATAAACAATTATTCGATATGGAAGCCAATGGAGTTATAGAGAGGTCCGATTCGGATTGGGCTTCACCCATACTGATGGTTCCTAAAAAGGATGGTTCGTGGCGCTTTTGCGTTGATTTTAGAAAGGTCAATGCGGTAACGCAACGTGATGCGTATCCTCTTCCTTATATGTCGAGCATATTAGATAGACTAAAAAATGCTAAATTTATCTCGAGTCTGGATATAAAATCAGCATATTGGAACATTCCGTTGTCTGAAGAGTCTAAGAAGTTTACGGCTTTTACTGTTCCCGGTCGTGGTTTATGGCAATTTACGCGATTAGCTTTTGGTCTCCATGGAGCTCCAGCAACTTTTCAGAGATTTATTGATAAAGTTTTAGGGCCAGAATTAGAGCCATATGTTTTCAAGTATTTAGACGATATTATTGTTATAGCCGACACTTTCGATAAACATTTGGAAGTACTCGAAGAAGTACTAAAGCGACTTATAGAGGCGGGCTTGAGTTTGAATAAAGAAAAATGTTCCTTTGTTGTTCCGGAATTAAAATATTTAGGTTACGTTGTTAATGCTACCGGACTAGCTGTTGACCCAGATAAAGTATCAGCCATTTTGCAAATTCCTATTCCTCATACAGTAGCCGAAGTTCGTAGAATGCTCGGTGTAGCAAGTTGGTATAAGAGATTTATTCCAAACTATTCGGAAGTTTGTGCCCCTTTGAATAGATTGACCCGAAAATCGGTTAAGTTCAAGTGGGATGATGACTGTAATAGAGCGTGGATTAAAATTAAGCACTACCTTATTAGTGCTCCGATATTGAGTTGTCCTGATTTTTCGCTGCCATTTACGATTCAAACTGACGCATCGTCATACGGTTTAGGCGCTGTTTTAACTCAGGCTACTAGTGACGGAGAGAAAGTGATTTGTTACTTGAGTAGATCACTAACTCGTTTAGAACGAAAGTATACTGTAACTGAACTTGAATGTTTAGCGGTTTTGTGGGCCATAGAAAAATTGCGACAATATGTAGAAGGATCTTATTTCACGGTCGTAACTGACCACCATAGTTTGTGTTGGCTTCATAATTTGAAAGATCCATGTGGACGTTTGGCGAGATGGGCTATTCGGCTCCAACAGTATAATTTCAAAATTATTCATAGGAAAGGGCGCGACCATCATGTTCCAGATACCTTAAGTAGAAGCGTGCCAGTTGTTGATAGTTGTAACGTTGGAAAGGAGACGAAATTTTGTTCTTGGTACAGTAAAATGTTAAATAATGTCTTGTCTAATCCTTTAAAATTTCCGGCATGGCGCGTCGATGATGATAAGTTATACCATTATTACAATAATCGTATTTCTGGGTTAGATAGCGATGAGTACAGTTGGAAACGTGTTATACCTAATGCGGAGAGATTGAATATCTTAAAAAGGATGCATGATGCCCCTACTTCAGGACATTTAGGTGTTTTTAAAACGTACAATCGCATTTTACAAAAATATTATTGGCCTCGCATGAAATCGGATATAGCTCGTTATGTTAAGAATTGTAAAATTTGCTCGGCTAATAAAACGGAACGAACACTACCTGCTGGACTTATGGCTCAACGTTTCATTGTAGATAGACCATGGAAACAAATTAGCATAGATTTGATTGGACCCTTAATTAGGTCAACTTCGGGCTACCAATATATTCTCACTGTAGCTGATACGTTTAGTAAATTTGTTTTAACATTTCCCCTTAGGAAAGCTACTGCTACTGCCATTATAAAACATTTAGAAAAGGACGTATTTTTATTATTTGGAAGCCCCGAATCAATTTTAGTTGATAACGGCACACAATTTCGTTCAAAAGAATTTAGGCGGCTCGCTGATAGGTATAACGTCAAGCTAAGGTTTAATGCCAACTATCATGCTCAGGCTAATCCTGTCGAAAGAGTGCATTCCACCCTTAAACAAAGTATCCGCTCGTACATTGGTGAGAACCAACGTAAATGGGAAGATAACCTGCAAAAGATATCTTGTGCCTTACGTACCTCAGTTCATGAAAGTACTAAATGTTCCCCATTCTTTGTAAATTTTGGAAGGGAAATTTCATTTGTGGACGAAATGATAAAGTCGGTCCCAGATCGAGTAGGCTCATTGGAGGATAAAGAGAAGCATAGAAAAGCATTCCAGGACATTTACGTTAAAGTGAGAGAACGTTTGAAGGAAGTAAATGACAAGACTAAGCGTCGTTATGACTTAAGGCGTAGAGATGTGCAATATTTACCTAATGAACTAGTTTGGCGTAGGAATTACGTATTGTCCGATGCTTCTAAGTATTTTAGTTCGACTTTAGCCCCAAAATACATTGGCCCTTTTACGGTTATTAAAAAGTTGTCTCCGTGGACATATGAACTGCAAAATGATGTTGGAAAGAATTGTGGCGTTTGGCATGCCAAAGATTTAAAGCCTTACTCAGTAGATGAGAATTTTGAATCGTAGTATATGTTGTCGTTGACAACCTTCTCTTTAGGAAGGGGGGAGTTGTTACGTCCTATTTTTGCAATCTGTTTCTTTTATTATTAATTTATTCTGTTCAGTAGTTATTGCCCTTGTCACAAGCAATAATTGTCACTCTTTAGCATTGCTGGTCGAATGTCTTCAGGGTTATTAAATTTATATATTTTATACTTTTGAGAATTTGCAAGTCTGAGCCGCTTCGCAGACTTGAGCGTAGAGAGACATTCTGTCTATGATCGTCGTTTTAGCTGCATCTCAGTGTTGGTTATTATTTTTCACTCGTTGATTTCGTATTGTTGGAAGAATTTTAACGTGCCCGTTATTTGGGGATTTAACTGAGAAAAGTAGCTGAGGGAAATATTGTTCCCGCGGAAAATTGTTCCGGATTTTTGGCACTTCGATCACTGATATACTTTAAGCCACTCAAGATCTAAGGTATTTATATTTGTTAATAATGTTTAGCCCGGTTGTAGAAATATTTATATAGTATTTTTGTATTAATATTTTGATTTTTGTGAAGTATAAATTAGTAAAAGTAACATTTAACTTGTATTTGTCGACCTGTCAAATTGGCAATGCTAATTGAGTTCTCCCTTTTAGGCTTTTATTTTATGGTTTCTCCTTCGTTGTTATTTTGGTTTTACTTTGTAACCCATTGATTTTGGGAATACATTGTGTGGGAAACATATTGTTGGATCGGGATTTCGAGTCCGGGAAACATATTGTTGGATCGGGATTTCGAGTCCTGATTTTTGTGGATAACACCTTGCTGGAGGATTTTATGGAAAATTGGATGAGATTGACACCTCGTGTTTGAAGCGGAAGTTGGTTACGCCATTTTGGAAACGTCACGCCACATCCCTACCACACTATTACGTCACTACCGCCGACGCCTCTCCAAATACATGCAGCTAAGCTCCATTTTGTTTTCTTTATTTATTTGTTTGAATTTAAAGTTCATTGAGTTTAATAATCGTACTATATTTGATATTTGTATTTTGATTACATCGTTTGTCATAATTTTGAATCTTACTGATTATTGTTTTATATTGTTATGTACTAGCTCACGCGAGTCTTATAATTTTTATTGTGAGGAATTTTCATTTAGGGTTTGTTTCGGTTTAGGAAGGGTTAGGACTAAGTTTATTTTATTTTAACGTATGTTGCGCACGCACTACCCTGCTTGGTCGACCAAACACACGTATTGCGCCTATTGTTGCGTTTTATATTTCATATATTGCACGTTCTTTCGACGTCTACGGTCCTCGCTCATTCGCGTACCACGCATCCCCTATCTGGTGCACTTTGAATTCCGAATTAATCTTTTTTTGGGTTACTAATATCTCGCATGAGTTATATTATTGCCTTAATATTTTTTTACTGTTATCAATTATTTACCTTTACAATTTACTTCGTTCTTATAACTGTATTAAGTAAAACTTTTAATATATGTTTCATTTCAAGTTCAAACGGAGCTTATCTGTTTATTGAATATCGAATCACACCTAGTACTATTGCTTATCCTCCACATATTGGTATTTTCGAGGTTGTGTACCATTTTAAGAATAAACAACCATCGTGGCGCCCTTTTTTTATATTTCAAGTGTTTAGTTTGATTTTAATTGCGTATTTGGGAATCGCACTAACCCACTCCCGTCTCCACTGTCTAAAAGCTGGCGGCCGCATTCCTGAAGAACTTGGGTGCGTTACACTTGCCTTTCTCATGGTAAAACCCTTAAGGTTGTTACAGCACGTAGCAGCATATAAACTAACTTCTAATAACGTTTTTGAAATTAGCAACAAATAAATTCACTATTTCTCATATCATGGCACACCTAGACAAATTGTCTCCGACAATGATCTAGAATTCAAAAATAATGCAGTAAAACAACTACTAGCCACACAGTGTAGAAATTCACTTCACAAGTTCTCAACGTGTTCTAAACATCCCAATTCAAGTTGGCTAATAGAGATATTTCATTCTACCCTAATCGAACATATTCGATTATGTAACCTTCAAGATAATTTGAAACGCGAACCCATTGATGGTGATGCTATGCAAACCTTGCATGTAATAACGCCACATACATTCACTACCATGACCTTGCATCATTATTCCAACACTATAACAATACTTCAAATTTAAAACAAAGTATGATAAAAAAACTAATTTACATTTTTACATTCAAAATTAAATTTTTAACAAAATTAACCATGTAACACTAAATTCAGACAATTTAGCACAAAGACAAAAACGAGGTGCAATAAATGGTCTTGAAACTTTTATGAAAGCAATTAGCGCAAATTTCGATGCTGAAGACGAGAAACGTCATAAGAAAATTTTAAAACGGAAAATAAAAAATATATATTATTACAAATTTTTAAGTACACCTGTACATCTAATCACCACTATATACTCACATCAATAAAACTAGATCAATAAAATTATTTACTACCACTCGTAATTAATTAAAAAACCATTAATCTCTTATTTTTATAACAAAGTATATTTTCGGGATACATAAAAGCTGACATAATTTATCTTATTTAGAAGTATTTACCTGAATCCCAGTGGACATGTGCGTATGTTAGTACATAGGTTTCCCATAATTCCACGGACATCGCATTGAAATTTTCCACATCCGCGGAATAAACCATCATACGTGAGACATCGACCCAGCCATCTCAAGTGTCTTCCTACGAAATCGAGACACACACAACGGGTATGGACGCCCGGAAGAATTTTTGTAAGATGGAGCTGAATAATAATTTACTACCGGGAGGGGTATTACTGACCCATTTCACTAGTTACACATAACAAAAACAATGATTTTATCACCTCAGTTATTGATAATTTTATAGAATCGCAAAAGCGAGTACGTTTTGTTTTTGAAAATCATGTCTTTTGACAATACGTGTATTGTGTGATTGGCCACGTTCAGCAGGACCTAGTGAATCTAGCAGTCTAGGGGGATGTGATGTCACAGTATAGTGTCAAATTGATAACTGTCATATGTCACTATTAAGCATATCAGGTGTCATTACTTACATACATACATACATACATACATACATACATACATACATACATACACATACGTACATACGTACATACGTACATACGTACATACGTACATACGTACATACGTACATACGTACATACGTACATACGTACATACGTACATACGTACATACGTACATACATACATACATACATACATACATACATACATACATACATACATACATACATACATACATACATACATACATACATACATACATACATACATACATACATACATACATACATACATACATACATACATACATACATACATACATACATACATACATACATACATACATACATACATACATACATACATACATACATACATACATACATACATACATACATACATACATACATACATACATACATACATACATACATACATACATACATACATACATACATACATACATACATACATACATACATACATACATACATACATACATACATACATACATACATACATACATACATACATACATACATACATACATACATACATACATACATACATACATACATACATACATACATACATACATACATACATACATACATACATACATACATACATACATACATACATACATACATACATACATACATACATACATACATACATACATACATACATACATACATACATACATACATACATACATACATACATACATACATACATACATACATACATACATACATACATACATACATACATACATACATACATACATACATACATACATACATACATACATACATACATACATACATACATACATACATACATACATACATACATACATACATACATACATACATACATACATACATACATACATACATACATACATACATACATACATACATACATACATACATACATACATACATACATACATACATACATACATACATACATACATACATACATACATACATACATACATACATACATACATACATACATACATACATACATACATACATACATACATACATACATACATACATACATACATACATGCATACATGCATACATACATACATACATACATACATGCATACATGCATACATACATACATACATACATACATACATACATACATACATACATACATACATACATACATACATACATACATACATACATACATACATACATACATACATACATACATACATACATACATACATACATACATACATACATACATACATACATACATACATACATACATACATACATACATACATACATACATACATACATACATACATACATACATACATACATACATACATACATACATACATACATACATACATACATACATACATACATACATACATACATACATACATACATACATACATACATACATACATACATACATACATACATACATACATTCATACATACATTCATACATACATACATACATACATACATACATACATACATACATTCATACATTCATACATACATACATACATACATACATACATACATACATACATACATACATACATACATACATACATACATACATACATACATACATACATACATACATACATACATACATACATACATACATACATACATACATACATACATACATACATACATACATACATACATACATACATACATACATACATACATACATACATACATACATACATACATACATACATACATACATACATACATACATACATACATACATACATACATACATACATACATACATACATACATACATACATACATACATACATACATACATACATACATACATACATACATACATACATACATACATACATACATACATACATACATACATACATACATACATACATACATACATACATACATACATACATACATACATACATACATACATACATACATACATACATACATACATACATACATACATACATACATACATACATACATACATACATACATACATACATACATACATACATACATACATACATACATACATACATACATACATACATACATACATACATACATACATACATACATACATACATACATACATACATACATACATACATACATACATACATACATACATTCATACATACATACATACATACATACATACATACATTCATACATACATACATACATACATACATACATACATACATACATACATACATACATACATACATACATACATACATACATACATACATACATACATACATACATACATACATACATACATACATACATACATACATACATACATACATACATACATACATACATACATACATACATACATACATACATACATACATACATACATACATACATACATACATACATACATACATACATACATACATACATTCATACATTCATACATTCATACATTCATACATACATACATACATACATACATACATACATACATACATACATACATACATACATACATACATACATACATACATACATACATACATACATACATACATACATACATACATACATACATACATACATACATACATACATACATACATACATACATACATTCATACATTCATACATACATGCATGCATGCATGCATGCATGCATGCATGCATGCACGCACGCACGCACACACACACACACACACACACACACACACACACACACACACACACTGTAACGCTATTTCGCTCAGTCGCGAAATTGTAGCGTTGAACGACGTCTTCAGCTGGTCTTCTGTGCTGTCAAATGCTTTGCTCGGGCGCCAATATGTCGGCAACACAGCATCAGGAACGATGGTCGACAGTACAGGACGCTCTGGCAGCGTCGCTAACTATTGCTCAACGTCAAATAGGATTTGGGTAGCTTAGTGGAGACAAGAGTTCGGTTTTTTTTCCACAAAAAAAGAAATAATAAATATTTAATCGTTTATTAAAAAAATATATTAGAAGTAAAAAAATTGAAGGTATTTACAAAAGGTAATATAACAAACATAACAATAGAAATGCCAAAACAAAAGATTCTACTACAAAACAGGCAGTATTTGCAAGCTGGTTTCGCTACTAAAACTGGTCAACAATGGATAGTCAATAATGTAGACAACGCGGTTGAACGGGCAACAATGACACACACCAAAGTTGCGGAGACACGGACGGGTAACAATGGCCCTCGCCAAAGCTACGGGTACGCGGCACGAACGGGCAACTATGACACACACCAAAGTTGCGGGGACACGGATAGGTAACAATGGCCCTCGCCAAAGCTACGGGTACGCGGTACGAACGGGCAACAATGACACATACCAAAGTTGCGGGGACACGGACGGGTAACAATGGCGCTCGCCAAAGCTACGGGTACGCGGTACGGACGTTAGTATCGACACACACCTATACTACCCACGGAGTCTTGCTAGCTCGTTTAACAATGGCACTCACCAGAGCTAAACGACGAAAGCAAATGAACAGAGTAAAACTTTACTCACCAGCTCAAGGCTCAAAGACAACCGCTGTCGGCACTCACTAGCAACGTAGTCTATTCGGCAGAGAGCACGCACTCTCTGAATAAATCTGTTGTTTGAGCCCGTATTTATACCCCGAAAAACCGTTAAAAATACAAAAATAAGTTTAAACAAGATTTTAACCATCTTGCAAATACTGGCCATGTTCAACATAATTTATAAAAAAATAACATTTCATGGGGAATCGAACCAGCGATCCCCAGCGCGCCAGCCGAGCGCTCTAGTCGCTCGACTACGCGGCATATGACAACTCGCATGACAAGCATAGACAACATCTGCAAATCTTAACATCGCAAAATATTTATAAATACAACAAAGATATATTTATATTACAACAATGCACATACAATCTAACTAGTTTATTGTATTGTATATGTGTTTTACATATTTACAAAAATAATAAAAATATAAAAAAATACAAAATTATTTTATCACATGAGGGATTTGAACTAATAAACCCAAGTATGAAATGCTAGCACGCTAGCCACTAGTCGTCACAACACATACACACACATACACACACACATAGACACACACACATACACGCACACATACACACACATACACGCACACATACACGCATACATACACACGCACGCACGCACACACACACACACATCATTGTAAAAATAGTAAAAACGTGTTGTGGGGACCCTAATTCGTGCTTATACACTAAAATCTCACTATCAAATTTTTGGACCGAAAACATTACCTCTCTTACCTTCGGTATGGCGAGAGGTAAAAATGTTAAAGAGTGAAAATAAAAAGTAAATAATTTCCAATATTTATAGCTTCTAGGGTATTGCAAATATTTATAGGTTTTTCCGATTCATTTTGTATATTGTTTCCAGCATTATCTACTTTATTGTCAGTCAAATAGTCGGGGAATTGGACATCATCCATTAATGTTTTTGTTTTAGTATTCCTGTCTTTATTGTTACAATCTATTATAAATGTTGGTGATATATTAATATCTAGAAAAGATGAAATATTAAAGTTTACATTATAAATAAATAAAATAGAAAATTATTTACCATTTTATCCATTATTTTTCAAACTTTACTGGACACTGTGTTATTTGTTGGCAATATTTTGTCATCTTTTCTTTGTAATTGTGTATTTTTCAATTCATCAATAAGTATTTCTTTTTGATTATCTGAATCACTCTCTTTTATATCACAATTGTAATTTGTTAATTTTATTGCTCCTTGAAATGCCTCATAATGTACAACAGGAAATTTATCTAATCGAATCGGCAGATTATAACTCTTAAAAGTTCTATTTTTCAAATCATTAAATTGACTTTCTACTATGGCTGATGAAATAGTTGTCCTTCTGATTTTAAAATGGGAATTCATCAAGTTGGACCATAAAACAATAGTCTTTACTAAATTTTCTAAGTCTTTGGTAAATTCAGAACAATAATCAAAGTTTTCGCTATCAGTTATATAATTACACTTTTTTAATTCACTATATCTAATCATATGTAACCAATCTAAGGTGTAAGCAGATTCTATTGAGTACTTATCATGTACATATAATTCAGATTACGATTTATGTTCCTCATTATCTGCGAAGGTAATAGGATCCAGACCGGAAATCAATTCTATAATTTTTCTTTTACGTATTTCGCAAGGAACAATTGTATTTTCATGTTAACCAGAATATTCACTATTTGATATAATTATTAAGCTTTCCAAAATTGCCGATGCTTCGTCTAAACTTTTAGATTTTATTAGTAAAATCATTGAACGGATATAAAATTCATGCAATAATTTAGGTTTTTGAATTGTTTTCCAGTTACAAATAAGTTTCAATACATGGACATAATCCACTTTAATACAAGTTTGTGGTATATTTGTTTCGTTTCCTTGCAACATTCATTAAGATAGGTTTTTAATGGCATATGGATAAAGGCAAACGATATATAGCATTTAGTAGAGCCATGGAATGGTCACAAACAACTATTTGTGGTAAATGAGCCCCATCTTTTAGCCAGTTACTTATCTTGAGTATCTTGAGATTCTGATAACATCTGACTAACTGGAATTTGACCGTGTTTTTTGTTTAAATTTATAACTATTGAATAAAGAAAAATATGTCCGGAAGAATAATTGTACGGTCTTCTTAATTTTTTAACTAATGAACCTGTCGCATCGATAGCAACCAAGGAGTCTTTTCTTGTACTTTTTATATAAGAATTATATACAGATATTTGCTTATTTGACCAGTAGTGTATAAAAAAAGGATCTAAACCTATTTTCTTGACGCAAGTTATATATGGTTGCGAATATTTTAACATTTGTAGGTTTCCGTAACATTGTAAAACCTTTATCACTATATTATTGTTTACACTTTCGTAAAACCGGTAGAGAATATAATGTACTAGGCTCACTATTATCTGTGGTATTGTTGCCCAATATATTCGCTTGTTCTCGTTGCCAATTAATTGCAAGATTTCCATCACATAAATTTTTGCCTATTTTCTCACGATATTCTCCCATTAAATTCCTTTTCTTAATTCCAATATGAAGTAGCACGTTTACATTAGTGATCTTCGCTGATATGCAGACATCAGAATTTTCATTGGGACCACCAATGTTGTATGCGTAAATAGATGCACCGCATTCTACGCAGGAACCATTTACTGTTAAATCATATTCACCATCCGGATATATATGATGATTTTTAAATACCCAAACACAATCTAGGGGGTGAAGTTGGCTGTTGAAGTTCAATATCTTCGACCTTGGATTGTTTTCTTCTTGTGATGATCGTTTTTTGGAGGTAGGCTGCAGCAGTGATGATGGCACCGGTGATGATTATTACGTACAGTGCCCACACTGGGTAGTTGATGTTATTTATATCGATTTGGTCTTCGTTGTACTCTGTATCTTCGAGAGCACAACACTTCTATATTATTATTAAACTTTGTGTATCTAAAGTTTCACTTGTTTATTTCTTATAGAATGACCACAAAATGAATTACAAAAAAGTCATTGTTCCAAATGTATTTTTGAATAAGGCACCATACACAAACTAAGTAAAGGTGACGGAAGGTTAAACTGATAAACAAAAACAATAATCTGAGAGCACGACACTTCTCTAATATTATTAAACTTTGTGTATCTAAAGTTTCAATTGCTTATTTCTTCTAGAATGGCTACAAATGAATTACAAGATACGTCACAGTTCCAAATTTATTTTGGAACAAGAAACAAGGCAAGCCCCCTAATACAAAATTAAAAACAATCCGTATATTTACATCAAATAAATGGTATTTCTAGGATTAAAATAAATACATCTAATGGCAAATTGATTTAGGGTTTGGATTAACAATTGGGTTTCACTAATTTTACAGTAAGAAATTAGCGACATAAACGGCTTGCTTTATTTCAAGGATTAATGTAACAAACGACTTGACTTTACTAAACTAATAATATTTATAATCCTTGAAATAAAGTAAGCCGTAATGCCACTAATTTCATATTGAAAACACATTTCGATCATTTGTTACCTGTTACGTTATCTGTGTAATTTCTAAAAGTATTTAGTATATAATTATATCGAATTGTTTTTCATTTGATTTTTCGTATATAAACTTGTTACCTATTTTTTGTGCTTTAAATGTACTATATATATATATATATATATATATATATATATATATATATATATATATATATATATATATATATCAAATAAACAAATTTGCATATGACGACGTTATTAAATATATAGAATTTAAAAAAATATATATAATATATTAAAACGAAAAATAACTGAAATGGAAATACTTTTTTCACACAAATATAATATATTCCCAGCAAGACCTTTTTCCCCCTTTCCCCGTACATCGATTGTACCCTGGGCGGAGCATTACTCGTAATAAACACTGAACTAGCCTGAGCGAACTACTAGCGACACCTCTTGCGCGTAAATATAACTAATTTTAACAATTTTTGCAAGGAAAAATACACGAACATACGTTAATATTAGACATATTTTCTATAACATATGTTATTTTCAATTAATGAAAGAGTGTTATGCAAATATTTTTAATTTTATTTTAACAGAAGACTGTAAAATGAAGGCACAAAATAAGACTAAAATTGGTACTGTTGATCAATTAATATTTCAAAAATAATAAACAAAATCAATATTCTGAGAGCATAACACTCCTCGAATATTACTTAACTTTATGTATTTCAAGTTTCAATTGTTTATTTCTTATAGAAACACCACAAAATGACTTGCAAGAAATGTAATTTTTCCAAATTTATTTTCGAACAAGGCAAGCCCCTTAATGGTTTAAGTTCGGAGATAGAATTTATTTCGATCGCCTTCTTGGGAATTTTTGTATTGTTATAGTTTATTTCGAAGTTTTCGATTATTAGTGATTTGCCAAATGTGCCGTGTTTAAAATTTAAATCATGATTTTGGAGTTGTAGTTTGCATTCATCTTCTTTAATTAAGAGTATGCCTTGTAGGTTGCTTATACTGTCGCCTTGGTTGCATTTGGCTTGTACGTTTTCAGGATTTGGAAATATCGCTAGATATTGATTGATTTCTTCAATGTATTCGATGTGGTTTCTCCTTATGTTTAATTTGACAAAATGGCGATTTTCTACTTTGTTTTGTAATATGAAGTTCTTCTCGCAGGAATTTTCGCTGATTTCTTTAATTTTGTTGGGACATTGGTAAATGTTTCCCTTATTGCGGACACATAGATCATACAAAGATCGTAAGTCGCCATTCTTAGACTTCAGAATGTACTCATGGTTAGGGATTATGGTTACAAATTCGTTATTTTGTTTGGCGCGTGTTGGAATAAGGTGAATAAGCTCGAATGAGGTTTCGTAATTTATAGGAATATCAATGAATTATATAATTTTATTTTCCTGCAATTTACAGTTAATTGAGATTAATTTTTCAATTTCTGACATGTTTTCAGAATTGATTTCAAATGGTAGTTCATTGTTATAGAATTTTGAAATTTTATTTAATTCTTGGTAAAGGTCATGTGATTTGATAATGCTAGGATGCTGCATTGTGTGGAGTTTCCAAAACGTTAAAGAGTTTTCTATATCTTGAAGAGTGTTAAATGTCATGGTATATAAAATGTTTAGCTGATTGTAAATATCTTTAATAAAAAGTCTATCATGATCTTTGATTCCTCCGATGACAATGTACATGAGCTGTTCAATTTTAGACTATAAAATATTTTCGTTTTGTTTGATTGTTTCGACAATTTTTTTGAAATATTCCATAATTTGGTGACTAACAGAGTACTGGTGCTTGTTGTTGTCAAAGTCTGCAGCGATAGTGTTATCTGCGCTGATAGTGCGTTTGAGATTTGTGTACTGCATATTTAAACTTTCGTATTGTGTCTATAATAGGTTTAAATCGTAAAATTGTACGAATGTGTGTTTCGTTTTATGTAACTTTGCATGTCCAAGGTTAATTGTCAGTAGTCTTGGGTTTAGGGTAATGTCTTGGATATTTATTCCAAGTGTATGCGTGAAGAAGAGGGACCTTTAATAGCCGGATATTTATTAATTAATTTTCTAGGTCTCTTTAAGTTTGAAAGGTGAATTTTGGATTGTTTTTTGTCATTATTTTCCGTGTCAATTTCTGCAGTTTTTAAGTTTTTGTTAACTTTTTAATTTTTTCCTTTTTGAATTTAGGGTTTTTCGTTTTATTTACTTTTTGTTTATTATGAACGTAGACTGTTTTGGGTATGTCGGGAAGTTCTTCGCGATTTTCGTTTAATTTGGTAATAGTTTTGGTTTTATCTGTCTGTAATTTGTTATTAATATTTTTATAAACTAATTTTGTTTTTCCCTTGTGTTTCTGAATGTAATCTTGCAATATGTGTATCTCAAGTTCTATATCGAGTGGGGAGTTTGTATCTAAATGTCCGTTAATAATTTCGACTGGTTTTGAATTTGCCGTGCTATGATTCGTATTATTATAAGCCAGGATTGCATAATTTACTTTATCTTTTATTAGTTCATTTTTGAAATTTTCTTGTAAATTGAATAAACGAATGTGCTCTATCAAAGTTGAATGAAAGCGTTCGACTAACCCACTGGAATTTGGGTTTTGTGAGCAAATGAAATGAATTTCGATTTTATGCAATTCTTTAATGACATTGTTTTTGAATTCGAGCCCATTATCTGCTACGATTAATTTGGGTATACCGTGGTGTCAGAAAAATCTTGTCAATTTATTAGTAATTTCTATAGCATTTGTGAATGTAACTTTATATGCTTGAGCATGTTTAGAAAAAGCGTCAATTATAGTTAGGAATTTGGTGTTTTCTAGAGAGAGTGTGTCAATGTGGATGATGTCCAATGGTTTATTGGGAGTAGGAGTAATATTTAGTTTTGGTTTGATAGGGTTTCTTTCATATTTAGCAGCTAAGCAAATTTCACATTGGTTTATAAAGTCTGTGATGGTCTTTAGCTGGTTCGGCCAATAATATCTTTTTTAATTTGAGTGTGAACTTCATTTATTCCGCGATGGTTTGTCTTACCTTCGTGGAAGTTGTTTATTAATTGTAAGATTTCATCATTTTCCTCTACGTCTATTAGTTTAATGTTGCTTTTGACAAATTTTATTTCTGAATGTTTAAAATATTTTTGTAGTACGTTACTAAAGTATAAGTAATATTTCACCTTTGGTGTATATTCTTTTATAAAAATTAACTGTGTCTTGTTCGAAATCTGTTTCAGAAATTTGGAGATGAATTCTCATTTTATCACAATGAATTTTTTGTATTTTTGGTTTAAAAGGGGAGTGTTTAACTTGTGATATAAAAATTTGTTTTTTACCAAAATTTACAGATGATTCAGAGATTGTGTTCGGGGTTCGAGTGAATTGTTTGATCAGTTTCGGGATCATGCTGTTCGTCTTCGGCAGGTTCTACAATTAAGGATTGTTTGTCATTGTCGGGGTTGGAATAAGTATCATTAAAGTTTTCAATGAGATCGAAAAGACTTTGTGATTCTGGGTCTAAAGTTTTATGAATAACTTTATAATCGTAATCTTCTAGCTTGAGTCGCCATGTCATTAATTTTGAATGGGGTTCTTTCAGTGAATGTAAGTATATTAAAGGTTTGTGGTCGGTTATGATTTTAAATTTTCTACCATACAGGTAATGTCAAAAATTTTGGGTAGCCCATACGACAGCAAGTAGTTCTTTTTCGATTGTGCTATAGTTTATTTCTGAGCTATTTAATGTTCGACTCGCGTATGCGATGGGTAGGTCGGATCTTATGGGTCCTTGTGATAATATAGCACCGATGGCATATTGGCTTGCGTCTGTTGTCAAGTTAAAGGGTTTCTTATAGTCCGGGTATTGAAGGATAGGTTCGTTTATTAGGACATTTTTTCAGGTGTTAAAGCAATTAATGTATTCGGGGTCATTGTATTTAATAGTGGCATCTTTTTTCAAACATTACGTGAAGGTTTTAGTAAGATCTGCAAAGTCTTTAATAAATTTACTGTAATAGCCTAACAGTCCTAGAAATGCTTTGATTTCTGTGGTTGTTTTTGGGATGGGGTAATTTTTGATAGCATGGATCTTGTCCGGATTGGGTTTAACACCATCTGGAGTTACTACATGGCCTAAATATGAGACTTCTGTGCGTAAAAATTCGCACTTGTCCGGATGAATTTTGATATTAGCTTTTCGTAAACGATTAAAAACTGATTTTAAATTTTGAATGTGCTCTTGGAGAGATGTACTAAAAATTATTACATCGTCGAGATATACGAGACAAATTTCGTTGGTTAAATTTCGAAGAACGTTGTCCATCACTCTTTGAAAAGTGGCTGGTGCGTTCTTTAATTCAAAGGGCATTCTTAAATATTCGAAATGACCATTTTCTGTGCTGAAGGCAGTTTTTTGTATGTCGGATTCCCTCATTTCAATCTAGTGAAATCCTGACGCTAAATCCAAAGTTGAAAAATATTGGCATCTACCAAGTTTATCTAAAAGTGTATTGATGTTAGGTATTGGATATTTATCATCGATTGTCTTCTCGTTTAATTTCCGATAGTCAATTACGAGTCTCCATTTCCTTTTTCCGGATGCATCTAATTTTTTTGGTACAATCCAGACGGGGGATGACCAAGGGGAATGAGAGGGACGGATAATGTTCTGATTTAACATTTTCTGAATTTGGCATTCCACTTCTTTCCTGTGTACCTCGGGGTATCTATATGTTTTCTCATAGACGAAAATCTCATCTTTTGTACGAATGGAATGTTTCATTTCGTTCGTAAAGGTTAGTGGCTTATCGTCCGTATGAAAGATATCTGAGTACTCGCTCAGCAATTTTCTTATCTCACGTTTCTCTTCGCTATTCATGTGGTCAGTTCTAATGTTATTAATGTCTAATTTAAATTTTGTTTCATTTTGAATAAAACTTATATTATTAATTTCAAAGTTATTTATTTCCTGGACTTGTACGCAATCTACACAATTTATAATTTCATCGTTTTCGCCTAGGTTTATAATCGGATATATAATTTCATTATTTTCGATTTTTGCTAGACCTTCCGGAATGATTAAATTATTTATTCTGGTTTCCGGTATAAATGCTTCGCCGTTTTCTATATTATTTACAAGTATTTTGGTAAATTTTTCAGATTTTGGAGGTATTTTAATATGCTTGAATTTTGGAAGTATTCTGTGGTAGTGGATTTTTATTTTTTGAGTAGAGGTGATTATTTTGTCATGAGTTAGGTCAATGGTTGCATTTAAAATTTTCAAGTTGTCTAGTCCTAATAAGATGTCGAAATTTTTATGAAAATTAAATAGATGGTATTTTAATAAAGTGTTAGGGTAATTAAATAATTTGGAGGCAGGTATTATGATGCTAAAATTCTCTAATGATGTTCCGTGCGCGGTTGTAATTTTGAAAGGATCATTTTTGATTTTTTCTGAAATATTTTTGTGCAATATCTGGGTTTATAAAGGAACGTGTGCTTCCTGTGTCTATTAGAGCTTTCAAATTTAATTCTGGGAAGATGACAAATGGTAATTCACTATGGTTGTGTCTTACGTTCATTAATTCGACGTTTGTTCCGAGGCTGTTATCGGAAAAAACTCGTTCGTATCGTTAGAATTTGGTTCAGTAACATAGTATTCAGGATTAGGGTCAGTTACATTATAATCGGGATTTTGTTCTTTAATATTGTCAATTTCAGTGTATTTGTCAATTTCAGTATTAAATAATTCTTCCGCTATAAAATTCGGTCTGCTTTGCGTGTTATAAAATTGTTGCGGACGGTACTGGCTCGTTCCTGGCCTGGGTGTCGTTGACTGTCTTGTACTGACACTCATAGGCGTAGGCTTGGGGGCTTTATAATTGGGATTTGGTTTGAAAACATTTTGGGATTGGTTATTAAATGATTTATTTCCTTGATTTAAGGGAAATTGATTTGGTATGTAATGTTTCCTAATTTGATGATTAGGAAATTGATAAGGATATTGATTGGTGGTAGGTTTAAAAATTGGGTTGGTAGGTGGATTTGGTCTGTACATCAGTTGCGGATATTGTGGTTGTCTATTTTGTGTATTGTGAATTATTTGTTTCTGTTTGTGTTGAGTATGGGTGATATTTTTATGATATTGTGGACGACTGTGCGTTTCTAACTGGAAATCGTTTGTCAGCATGTTTAACGCGGTGTTCATATCTTTGGGATTCTTTGTTCTCATAAGAGTTCCTAGAGGATCTTTTAGTCCTCGGAGGAGAATTCTTAAAGCATAATTTTGACAATATTCTGTTAGATACGGCTTAGCAAGTGCTAAACTGTAATTAGTGATGTAAGAAATTTGGCGGTTTAATATGTACTGAATTTTATTGTAAAATTCGAATGCCGTTTCATTGCCTTGTCGCAATTCGGTTAATTCGATACTAAGCGATACTAATGCTTGTTTAACGTCTGCCCATTTACTTATTGTGCTACTGGCGATGTTTACTGCGGCATCACCTTTTATTTTAGCTAAAATGCTCGACATGAGGTACTCATTTTGAAAATCTGCTTCGTCAACCAAATTATAAAACTTGTTAACTAATTTTTCGCAAATTTCAAGAAATCGGGATAATAATTTGCTATCACCATAGAAATCTGGGATCATGTCAAGATAATGTTTTTCAAGACGTGCAGTTTGTAATACTAAGCCTGCTGCTACTTATTGTGGCATTTTTGCTTTGTTTTTTGTTATTTTACGTTTACTTTTATAAGGTTTAGAAGTTACGAGTGTGGACTCGGAGTCTGAGGCATTTTCTGGGTTTGAATGTGTATCCGATCCTGTATCTGAGTCAGAATGGTACTGATAGTTATGTGACATGTGTGTACTCACAATAATAGAAGCAATTTGTCCATTGAATGCGTTGATTCCCGGTCAGGTATGTGTTTAGCAGCGCCTTGTTCTTTCGTCGTCGATTTTCTCTCGCAGATGAAGGAACTGGGTGGTCTTGCACTTGAACGTAGTCGCTTCTTCTCCCTACGGTTGTGGTTCTTTTCGGTGGATCGTTGATACGAACACGAGTTTGTTTTTAAAGAGGGTTTTTTATTATGAGTTTATTATATGCCAAAAATTATCATTTGTTACACATAAAATTATGAATATTTATTTAATGAATTATTACATTTATTCTATTCTGTTTATTGTATGAATTCTAAACTCTGTCTTGTAACTACACTAAAGTCTATAAGCTGAAAACGGGAAACTCAGGTGTCGGGTTCGACGCCTGAGAACTGCAATTCAGCGATTTGGACAGCGGTAATATATATATATATATATATATATATATATATATATATATATATATATATATATATATATATATATATATATATATACAGGCTGTAAATGAAATAATTGCATTAAGTTTAACCAGTAATGTAACTCGACGAGAGCAACAAAAAATTTTAATAACTTTTTTTTCTAAGTCTTTTACATTTTGAGTTATTTTTTTTAAGATTTACTGCATATTTCGGCGCGCGCCCATGGAGAACAAATGGCTGCTTCCGTAATCAAGTGGGATACAAACAGCTCAAAAATTGTCGGTTATCGGTTACATTTGCAGTCACAGTAATTAATAAACGAATCAACGGAAATAACATTTATTATTTATTAATTCGTAATAGTATTTTTAAAATAAAGAAATATAATTTTGGATAACAAAATTATAAAGTTATGTATTAAACCAGACTTTTAATCACCTGTGAATAGTGGAAGACAAGGAGGGGCGAGGTAACGAGAGGAAGAGCAAAAGCATAGTCATTGGGTTATGAGATGATTATTTTATCGTCGATAAATCATAATAGTTTAAATACGTTATTCAAAAAATGTAAGTACAAACTTTTGTCCATTTAAAAGTAGTACATGAGTACCAATAATTAGTCGTCCATTTATTGTTCCCGCTCAAATATGTTTTAATGAAAGTATTGTGCATAATAAATACACCTTCCCAAGTAAATTCAGTCTCATTAATGAACATTATGAGCCATTCCCAAAATTGAAGTCTGTTATGTGCTGAAAACAGAACTTTTTGCACATGTTATGGATATAACTGTTGCTTTTTAAAAAATTGTCATATGTGACACTCTGTATTGTGATGTGATAAAGATGTACAAGATTAACAAATGTGCGAATATTAAGAACATAATGAGTTGGTGATGATTTGGAAACGCTCCGTGTAAATGCGTTGGCAACTCCATGACACTGTCTTTATGTCAACCGTGATGTCAAGTAAAATATAGTACAGATACGAGTAAAAAAATAAATAAATAAGCCGTAGGTAAGTAATTACAATGTCTGTGTACTCGCATTTTGACAGAATTTTACCTTATAAAGAAGTTTATTACTAATGTCAAAATTTAATTGCAACAATTGACAGGACTGTCTATTGCTAAAACAAAATTTTTCATATCTTTCTACTGCATTCAGTTATCACAAAAATATTTGGAACGACTCATCAATTTACGAGGTGGTAAAAATGCTAAAAAAATATGCGATTTCGAGAAAAAGTTATTAAGAAATATTATTGCTCTCGCCGATTCATATTAATGGTTAAATTTAATGCACTTGTTTCATTTACACACTGTATATATATTTTATTTTAACTTACGCCTTTTGTGACCGAGTAAACTTAAATTAATAAATAAAATTTTAAAACCAGTTATTATACTTAATTTTTAAATAAATTTTTATAAAAATAGAGCGTTCAACATGAACTGATGGTTTCCTCAAATTTAGCGCGCCAAGAAATCTTTGTATTGTAAGTTTATGTGTTAGAAAATAAAACAACATGATATTCATTAATAATAACTAGTTTTACAATTTTGTTTATTAATTTCACGATTAAATTGATTTTGCAACACAGGCAAGTTACACAAGCTGTATACTTGGCAACCTTGTGGGGCCCTACAAGCACTTGTCAAAGTCACGTGTCTGCCCGCGCCTCATTGTTTTCGGCTGGACAGAAAGAGACAACTAAGGATAGATATATGTAAAGTCTCCTCACGGAGTATTCGCTAGATGTCACTGCTTGTTCTATTAACATGAACTGTGCTCTATTTGAAACATTTATATTATTATTAACGAAAAGCAATTATAAAATGTATGAAACAAATTTATTATATTAGTATTAGGAATCGATAAAAAGAATTGTATATAATTATTTATATTCTAAATTTAAAAGAATTCTTAATTGGAACCAGCAATCGAGGAAGGCATTTTAAAAGAAACGAAATGCAAATGTAGTATTAGAATTGCACATAATATTAAAGCATCGAATTATATTTTCATCGATACAAATTCTTGTGACAAAACTAATTTGGAAAATATTCCGTATGTTTTGCACGTTTTAATAAAAATTATATATTATCAAACAAATTTATCGAACAATACACTTATGCTCATTATACTTGTTACAGCAGGAGAATTGACTCTATGTGGGAACTATATAATGATTTGGATAAAAAAGTTGTGAATATTAAAAAGAATGTCGAAGCTAAACCCCATTTACTATTTTATACATTATAATTTTTTTGCAATGTTATATCCTACTTTTATAACAAAATATATTTTTATTTTTCTATATAGTAAATACACAAATTTTGTTATTTATTTTTGTAAGGAGTTTCGATGTTTTTTATACAAGTAATACTGATAATTAAGAAATAAATAAAGAAATATTACATTTCGTAACATTCTAATAGCGTTTTCATCTTGCAAGTCGAGTGTGCTCTGATGCGCACTTTTTTGCACTGAGCGTTTTCAGCTTGTCATTGAGTGCAAAATTTAATCAGCTGATGCATTTTCAGCTTAAGAAAAAGTTGCACCGTGCACTGACTCAGTGCGACTATTGTGCAATGACTTCCTGGGCAAGGCAATAGTGTCAGTGCAAATATGATGGCTAAGCAAAATCGTTTTCAGCTTAAACTGCACTGCCACGGGATGAGGGCAGAACTCGATCAGTGTGGTCACGTGATATGTTGCACTCAGTGCGCACTTGCACTGTGTAAGCTAAAAACGCTATAAATTATATATTATTTTACCCTAATGAAAAAGCATTTATTTAAAGGAATGGCAATAAACTTTGTTTCATATTGAATTTAAAGTTACTTCAAAATTTAAAGACAAATTTTCCGTAAAAATTTAAAGTTTTGTTTCACAATTTTTCAAAGAAACTTTTTCTATAAAGTTGTATATTAAACTAAAGTTAGTTATCTAGAGATAGATTTTAGAGCTATAAAGTTACTTTAAATTTTATTTGCTGCACTGAATCCATATATGTATTAAGATGAATTCATGGGGTCTCGTGCTTGAGTGTCAGGTCGCGAATCTGAGGAACCGGATTCGATCCCGACCGACGCCAAATATTTAGAATTTTAGATGGCATAAAATTGACCCCTGTGGTGCACTCTCTACGCCAGCAACGAGTGTGTTTATATTATATTAGAAATGAATAGAAATTCTCGAACTAGAATCTACATAAAAACATTATAATGTAATTCAAGCTTAACTGGACCTATAGAATTAAAAAATCGAGGTGCTGAGATAGTATCTACATTCTTTTTTTTTGTGTGATATCATTTCTGGTTACAACAATCTTCAGGAAAAAATGTTGCTTACAGCAACGAATACACATTTATAAAACAAGACACCCGAAAATTAACTGATACCTCGATTATAAAGCCCTCCCAAAGGTTTCCTGACCCCCATGTTTCTAGAAGTAAAATGCGAGAAACTAAACTCGAAGCATCCCACCTTACATTCTTTGTTTAAAGTAGCTATTGCGGAAGAAAATAAGGTTAAAGCTATGAATCCAGATTTGTGGCCGGAAGGAACGGTTATCAATAAGTTTTTTCGATCAAAGAAAAGATCTAAAGAACTCACTAACTAGTACTCCTGTTTCAGTTATAGATGTATTTAACATTTTTCATGTAAATGCCCAGTCTCTCACGAACAAGGTAGACGAATTAAATCTGTTTTTAAGAAAATATGTCTTTGACGTGGTATGTATATCAGAACATTGGTTTGACGCTGAACAAATTAAAGTAGTTCGTTTATACAAGTATTTTTTAGTAAGTTCCTTTTGTAGAGGTACTAATAATCATGGAAACATGGCAATATTTTTAAAAGATAGTATAAATCATAAACCACTTGATTTAAGTAAATTCTGTGTCACTTTTAAGCCGAATTTTGTGGTATTGAATTAATAGACAGAAATCTATTACAACAGTTTATAGACCTAGCGGCGCTAATTTCCAAGTTTTTCTGGAACAGCCAGAATTGTTGCTAGCATTACTCACAAACAAGAATAAGAAAATAATACTTGCAGGAGATTTTAACACAGGTTTCTTGGAAATGTCTACAAATACAATGAATTTAGTTAATGTCATAAATACTTTTGATATAAGGCACATTATAAATGAGCCAACTCGTATTACACCCACTTCATCTTCCTGTCTTGACAATTTTCTTACAAACTGTAATGAAATTAAAATAGAGCCTCTATTGTCAGATCATAAAGGTATAATACTTAAATTAAAAATTGAATTTTACCATACAATGCCCTAATACATTTTCAAAAGGCTGTATAATACTTATGACATAGAGAACTTTGAAATTACATTATTGAACGTAAATTGGAATTTCATTTATAAGGCAAATTTAGATGCTAGTTTAGCTATTAAATGTTTTGTTGATCTATTTATAAAACAAATTGATACTAATTTCAAAGTATTTAGAATTTGTAAAAACCCCAATAAAATATCACTAAACTGGTTCTCTAAATTATTTCACGACATGAGAACCACTTTAATATTTCTAAAAACTATTTCATTGTGTACTAACAATAAAGAACATACAGAGAATTATAAATTTTTTAGGAAAAGTTGTAGAAATGAAATTAAAAACAGTAAAAAAAGAGCATATAGTGACTTCATTGACGGATCATGAAATAAGATAAGAGACAGTAAGAGAATTGTAAATTCGAAAAGAGGAAGTAATTCCATAACAAAACCTAGCAGCAATATTACTAACGTAGAATTTAATGAATTTTTCACCTCTATTGCAGAAATTATTGTAAATGGCATACCTAATAATGACTTTCAAGCTCAAAATTTAAGTTGTAATCCGCCAATAGTGACCTCTCATTTTGTATTTTCTGAAATTACTGAATAAGAAGTGTTTGAAGCTACTCTGTATTTAAATAACTCCAACTGTCGTGATGTTGACCTGGATATTGAAATCATTAAATAATGTATAGAATACATAGTAATTCCCTTAACTTTTCTTTTCAAAAAATGTTTTACAGAAAATATTTTCCCAGACTGTTTTAAACTTACTAAAGTAATTCCTGTTTATAAAAATCTGATGTGGCCAGCACATTACCTTCCGTCAGTTCTATGTATTTTGTATAAATGTCATAAAGAAAGTTCCTTGCAAAATATTATATTTCTTGTACATTACCTTAGGGCAGTTGTATGCATTTTATACAAATTCCATACAGAAAGCAAAAGATCCTATATTTCCAGTAAAATTATAACACATACATACTGTCAACTGCACTTGACACTGACACATTTCAATCAGAATTTTCTTAATACATCAGCTGTTTCCAGAGTTATAGCATAGCTAGCTAATATATGATATTTAATTTCTTTATAATTTTTTGACTCTATATCCATTTAAATATGAAATATAAAATGCATTCAAATCGCATAGAGAATAAAATATTCTTTAATATTTATAACATCAAATGTTAAAAAATGATATTTAACATCATTTTTTCAAGAAAAACTGTTAAAATCTTCAAATGAGGGTACTTCCGGTTGACCAATTCTAACCAAAATCTAATCAGCTCTTCACATGGATGTAACGAAGAGGAATACGAAAGAATTATAATTTTTTGAATTGTAGTATGCAAGTTATCGTAGACGAAAATTTTGTTACACACACACACACAGACACACATACACACACACGCACACACATACAGACATCATCGTAAAAATAGTAAAATCGTGTTCTAAAACGTGCTTATTCATCAAAAACTCACCACCGAATTTTTTGACCAAAGACAATACCTTCCTTACCTAAAGGTGACGGAAGGTAAAAAAGGGGATAAAAAGCTTTGTGAAAACTATCGTCCAATCTCTATAATACCTATGTTTTCCAAAATTTTGAATTCATTATTTTTAAAACAATTAGTTACTTAAATGAAAATATTTTTTTTAGTGAATCACAATTTGGTTTTTCCAGAACAAGTCAACAACGCAAGCAGTTTACTCGATAATACAAGAAGTTGTGGACGCCATAGAAAAAAGAAATCACGCAGCAGTTACAGTATGTGTGTCGCATAATATACTAGTTGAAAAATTAGAAAACTACGGGCTAACTGGTAACACCTCAATTTTTTACCTTCCGTCACCTTTAGGTAAGGAAGGTATTGTCTTTGGTCAAAAAATTCGATGATGAGTTTTTACTCAATAAGCACGTTTTAGGGCCCCTAGAATACGAATTTACTATTTTTACGATGATGTCTGTATGTGTGTGTGTGTGTGTGTGGATGTGTGTGTGTGTGGATGTGTGTGTGTGGATGTGTGTGTGTGCGTAACAAAATTTTCGTCTGCGATAACTCTAATACTACAGTTACAAAAATTATAATTTTTTCGTATACTTCTTCGTTACATCCATAGGAAGAGCTGATTAGATTTTGGTTACAATTGGTCAACCGGAAGTACCATCATTTGATGATTTTAACAGTTTTTCTTGAAAAAACTATGTTAAATATAATTTTTTCACATTTCATGTTATTATAAATATTAAAGAATATTTTATTCTCTATACGATTTGACTGCATTTTATACTTAATATTAAATGGATATAGAGTTAAAAAATTATAAAGAAATTAAATTTCATAAAGTAGCCATAGCTGTGGAAACAGCTACTATATTAAGAAAATTCTGATTGAAAGATGTCAGTGTCAAGTGAAATTGACATAGTGTGTCTGTCTTATAATTTTACTGGAAACATAGGATCTTTTGCTTTCTGTATGGAATTTGTATAAAATACATACAACTGCTTTAAAGTAATGTACACGAAATAATAATAATAATAAATCTTTTATTTCTGCAGATACATTACACTGTATATAGAAAACGTCACAAAATAATATTTTTTTGTATGAAATTTGCATAAAATACATGCAACTGCCGGAAGGTAATGTACAAGAAATAGAATATGTATTTAATTTAGCAAGGAACTTTCCGTATGAAATTTGTACAAAATACATAGAACTGACGGAAGGTAATGTGCTGGCCACATCAGATTTTTTTCATTTGTATTTATCTAACCGTATGCAGTGTGTGTCAATACAGAAAGAGTCATCTCCTTACTTGCCTGTAAGATATGAAGTACCCCAAAGTAGCATCCTAGGGCCCATTTTGTTTCTCATATATACAAATGATCTATCACCTTTTTTATCTTCGATAAAAACGGTTCAATTTGCTGACGATACCAGCTTCATATGCTCGGAAAAAGATGTAAACAAGCTAAAGCATTTATCACAGTTAAATTTAATAAAAGCAACAACATGGTTTGAAGCAAACAGTTTAAAATTAAATGCTGAAAAGACAAGTACCATGATAATTTCTACAAGTACTGAGATTCAAAAGAGAAATACTGTTAAAATCCTTGGTATTCATATAGACGATCGATTAAATTGGTATTACCACATAAAGTATATAGCAGCGAAACTCTGAGGTATTATTTTCTTATTTCGCGGACTTACAACATTTTTAGATTTGGCAACATTAGTATCAACTTACTATGGTCTTTTTCATTCGCTTATCAATTATAGTGTTATGTTATGGGGTTATTCACCACACGCTATAACTATTTTTCGACTTCAAAAGAATGTAATACGTATTATTTTTATTGTAAACCTTTTTTCATTAGCCTAAAAATATTGCATGGGAACAAAAGGATTAGAAATGCTAGTAGAAATTTTCAAGAAAGCAGGGAGAGAAAGCAAAGTACCGGATGATTGGAAAATATGTATAGTGGTTGTATTATACAAAAACATGGGCAGAGTCTGTGATATCTACAGGGACATAACTCTTTTGAATACAGTGGCAAAAATTTATGAACGTATAAGAGAAAAACGACTAAGAAAAATTGTAGAAGCTCAACTCGAAGATGCGCAAAGTAGATTTAGAAAGGGAAGAAGCACCCAAGACCAAATAGTAACAATAAAATAATTAATAGAAAAAATAAATATAAAGAAAAACACAATCAAAATCAAAATGCTTATTTTATACCTGGAAAAGGCATTTGACAGGGTCCCACAAAAATAACTTGAAATCAGAGGAATTCTCATTAAACGACGACCTAAGACAAGGGGTTGTTCTGAGCCCATTAATATTCATAGTACTCATGGACGATATAATAAAAGCAGCAAGGAAGAGCGTTAGTAAATTAAATATCGGCTACTATAACTTTTGTACAATTCAAATCTCGGAATGCGCTTTTGCAGATGATGTAATGATTTTCGCATCAACGGCGAAAGATCTCCAAAGTAACTTAAAAATATAGATGGAAGAATTAAGAGCGAGACAGATGAAGTTAAATATCACGAAGACAAAGATAACGGTAATAGGCAAAAACAGCGAAGAAGTTAATATTACAATAAATGACGATAAAATAATTAAAGAGGAATATATGGAAGATGAAATAAACGACAGAATAACTATATTATGCACTAGCGAACTCATTTATTGGGAAAAAAAGAAGTATTGTATAAAACAAAAATAACAATCTACAAAACAGTGTACAGACCAACTCAGCTATATGGCAGCGAGAGCTAGGTATTATTAGAAAGTCAAAAAAGTAAACAGTAAGCAATGGAGATGACGTACCTAATAAAAGTAAAAGATATAACGCGCAAAGATCGAATAAGAAACGGAAAAGTTAGAAAAGAATTATAAATAGAATCCATAGCCGAAAGAATAGAAAGAAACCCAACAACTAAAATGGTTCAGCCACTTAACACGCATGGAAGAGGACAGACCAGTAAAAACAATATGGGAAACAAAAGTACAAAGAGCCAAAAATTAGAGGAAGACCTATGAAGACTTGGAATATATATATATATATATATATATATATATATATATATATATATATATATATATATAATCCGTTTCCACGACTTGATCCCCGCGTCATCAATAATAAATATATGGTTTAAATCGCCAGGGAAAAAAGGGAATTGATGACATCATATTGTTACCATGATTTTATTATAGGAATTTGATTTTCTAGTTTGATATAAGGTGGAGTATGACAGGACTTTGTCATGTTTGACATTTTCAATATTTTATTTGCAATAATTTTTTTGTTTACTAATATAACATATACCTACTATGTGAATATTATTCAACAAAATTCGAAGTGACACATATATTTCGCAATTGAATAATTATAATGTAATGTCAAAACTGGTAAAAACTGACAGTTTGGCAATTTCGTTATTCATCAAAATTCGAAGTATAAATAGTTATTTATAAATAATGAACCAACTGATTAAATACGATCTAAGTATAATGGAGAAAATATACCTCTTTTTATTGTCCAAGCACAATATATTGCAATAATCGCAATAATTGCAAAATGCACGATATGTATAATTCGAAGAATTAACAAAGTTACCAATACTCAACACACAACGAAGCATAGATTATTATCGACGCCAAAATCACCTTACGAATGATGGAATGACATGAATATTCAAATAATTAAAATATTTGAAAAGGACCCTCGTTACCGCGGTTACAATACAGTTTCTATTTCCTTTTTTACCGTTGGTTAGACGGAGATAGCTTATGCCCGTCCTAAACACAGACGACAATGAGATAGCGAATAAAGTCTCATATATGCAATGTTTGTACGACTAAGATCCTAGATCAAAATTTTGTAAATCTTACATCAGAAATTGATGACGTAAAGATCAATTGGGATATATATATATATATATATATATATATATATATATATATATATATAAATTATGTTATACCCATTTCCTTTGTTTGACCATATAGGAAAACTACTAAGTTGTTATCAACCATGATAACAGTTAACACTTGTACTTTTCTGCTATAACCAGTATATACCAGATTATTCTGGAATTGTAGTTATAAAAATCTATGTATTCTAGTGATAAGCGTTCATTATTGTATTAACGACTCTCCACGTTACATATCGACTCGATAAGTGATTCTTTGTACTTAGAGAATATAAGTTCAATAAATAAATTTATGAAAATAAACTTTTGTTTTTTTTTTCAATATTAAGTTGAACACAAATTTAATTTATATATATATATATATATATATATATATATATATATATATTAAATGTGGTTTTGCTACATACCTAATACTATACATACATCCCGCATAGAATGACCTGAGATCTGATGCACCAATCAGAATATTTTTAATAAAATAAATATGTAAAATAATGAATTTTCAATTTGACATGTCTTCATTACCATAGTTACATCACAATGCATTACAATATTAACCTAATATCAATAAAAAAATATGTCATGTGGGATTATTTAGTTTGAGGTTACGAAACGAAATTATAAATAATACTCAGATGATTACAACCTATGCTCGCTTCGCTCGCTCGTGTTGAAAACTTCATCCTCGGTTATGTAAGCATCCATTATAGCGCATATACTATTATTTAATGTATAAAAAACGGTCGGCTCTCACTCTCAAGTAGTGGTGGGAACCGGTTCCGGTTCCAAAATTACTCGGGTACCCGGTTATTATGTGTTATTACCCGGTTCTCGGTTCCGAGTCCGAAACTACCCGGTTCTAGGTTCTGGAACCGAAACTACCCGATTCTGGAATCGAAACTATCCGATTCTCGGTCCTAGAACCGAAACTATCTGGTTCTCCGGTTCTGGAATTGAAACATATCGGTTCTCGGTTCTGGAATAGAATCTCATCGGTACTCGGTTCTGGAATCGAATCTCATCTGTTCTAGGTTCTGGAAACGAATCTCATCGGTTCTCGAATCGAATCTCATCGGTTCTCGGTTCTGGAATCGAATCTCAACGGTTCTCGGTTCTGGAATCGAAACGTATCGGTTCCCGGTTCTGGGGCCGAAAAAGGGTGTATCTCGATTATGAATTTAATACAATCCGTAAATTAGATTTATGTATTATGAATCAATGTGTTATGATGAATAAGTTAACTATTTTAAGTTATTTTTTTAAATTATTAAATAGGAATAGGTAAACAATTGGGGAAGTTGGTATCAGATATTCTTATCAACTGATATAATGCAATTCTCTGAAGAACACGTGCAAAAGCCAGGTACTTTTTCGCCGACTGCACGACCGGTGTTTTTGTTTAAATTTCTATAGGATTTGTGCTTTGTAGCCCCTTTCGGTTCTTTTAATCTTAAGTTAATTCAATTGGGTATTTTAAAATAATAACCAATTTTTTTACAAATTATGAGGCACGCTATTTTCTCTCCGAAATTTATTAAATGGTGTTATGAAATCCAGAAAATAGGAATATTTATTTATATTACATAACTGAGAAAGATTAAAACAGAATGTATAAGTCGGTAAGTGAAATTCTTGGAAATATCCCTTGCCTTATGCCTTAAATTTTATGGCCGCTATTGTCATTACGTAGGTACCGTTAATTTAAGGTCAACTTATTGAAATAAACCATATTGAATGAAAATTTAAAATATAATATGAAACTGAAATCTGCAATCATTTACTATATTATTTGGTTACATTTTAGCATCCTCTTGCGTTTGGTGTAATAATATATACACATCATTACAGATACTTTCATTTAAATTACATATATATATATATATATATATATATATATATATATATATATATATATATATATATATATATAAATTAAATTTGTGTTCAACTTAATATTGAAACAAAACAAAAGTTTATTTTCATAAATTTATTTATTGAACTTATATTCTCTAAGTACAAAGAATCACTTATCGAGTCGATATGTAACGTGGAGAGTCGTTAATACAGTAATGAACGCTTATCACTAGAATACATAGATTTTTATAACTACAATTCCAGAATAATCTGGTATATCCTGGTTATAGCAGAAAAGTACAAGTGTTAACTGTTATCATGGTTGATAACAACTTAGTAGTTTTCCTATATGGTCAAACAAAGGAAATGGGTATAACATAATTCCTCCCCTCAAAGATTGAACTTTGTTTGATCATCCGAGGCTTTTGAAAATAGAGTCTTATTTCACAGAGTGTATTGTTTTAATGGTATTTCGTCCTTTTCAATTGGAACATTTTCTTTTTTTTGTTTAAATAATTTGTTTCTCAATAAAACTCTATTCTTTACAATAAGGTATAAACATATAATAATTATAATTATGATTAGTAATACATATTGGTAATGGTAATGGGGTGTTTCATGATGTTTGTTTAATTCTTGGAGTTCAAAAAGGCTAAGGTCTTTTAGTTTTACATCCCTAATGTCTATAGTTTTCAATGAATCTATTTTGTTTTTAATAATATCTGATTTTTCTATTTCCAAAATTATTGGTTTGCTAATTAATTTGTTATTAAACTTTCTACCGTTTATTTGGCAATTTGGTTCAGTAATTTTGTAAATTCCTTTGTCTTTCAAAATTGTGTTTTGACTAGAACACTTTAATTCTTGTGGTGTGTCTATTTGAATAATATAAATTATGTTGGAGTTTTCAATTTCGATAATATTATTTTCTTTTGATATTTCCCTAATATTACAATTTTTGCTGTTGTGTTTTTCCATTAATGTTTCTGAACATAGGTCTGTTGTTTCGAATTTTGTCTTACAAAAGTTTTCGTAGTTCACAGTTATAAGATTTTCGCAAATATAGTTAACATTGTTTATTTTAATTGAAGGAAAGGTATAGGGGTGATTTGTCTTGTGACATATTTGGTTTTTGAAAATTTCGGAATTATTATCAAATATTGTAATTTGTTATTTTTTACTCTACAATATAAGTGTATGAGGTTTAAATAGTTTAAATATTCATTTTCTTGGATGTCTGTATTACTTTTTATGATGGTCATTAGTTCTTTGATATTTTCATTTTCCAATAATGATATGTGAAAAGTATTGGTACTACAAAAAGCTAGGGTTATTTCTATATTATTTATAATATCGTTAAGTTCTATAATATTATTATTTATTAAGTCTAATGTGTTGGAAATTATAAATACGTTTTCCCAACTAATAGTTTCTCTTAGGACTGTTTGTACATGTCTAAGTTGGCTTTGTATGTTTATTTGATTATCGCGTATGATTTTGAATTCCCGTAATTTGTTTAATTATGGAGCCAAGTCCGTTTAGAATACCGCGTCTAAATCGTCTAGGAAAGAGTATGTTCAGTCTTTCTGACAATTTAGAATATTGTTTTATTACATGCATGATCTTTAATTATTTCATTTGGGGGGTTTGGTTTAAATCTTTTTGCTTTATCGTTAAAAAATTTATCTTTTACTTTCATATTTTCCTTACGTTTATTTTCTTGGTATGTTTGTAATCGTTCTTGTAATGTTTCTTGTTTTGAGGGAAATTTGTTTGCGTATGATTTACCAAACAGAATTTCGTTGGGTGTTAATGACGTGGTTGCACTTATTGAATTATTGTAGGCGTGCATGGCTTGTTCGATAATTTGTTTTAATGTATTTTCGGGAAATCTTTTGAATAATATTCTCATATGTTCGATTAATGTAGAGTGAAATCTCTCTATTTGATTGGATTTTGGATTACCTGCTGAAGTAATGTGTAAATGAATATCTTTATTGTGACAAAATGTTTTTAATGTTAGGTTGTCAAATTCTTTGCCTGGGTCGCAAATTAATTTGTTTGGATACTGATAACTATTGCAAAAGCATTCTATGTGATCGCATATTTCTTTAGCTGTTTTGGATTTCAATGGGTATATTCGGGTGTATTTTGAGAATTGGTCTAGGATGGTTAGGAATATTTTCCCGTCTAATGTTAGTAAATCTGCGTTAATAATTTCGAAGGGCAGATTTGGGGTTTCGGTAAGAATGTCATTAATTTTGATTGGTTTCCTATCATATTTGCAAGTTTTGCAAATTTCACAATTATTAATAAATTCTGTTATTGTTTTAATCATATTAGGCCAATAGTATTTTTGTTTTAATTTGTCATAGGTTTCTTTTATTCCTCTATGATTTGTTTTTCCATAATGATATGAATAAACAATTTCATTTTGTTCTGCTTGATCTTCTATATCGTCTACAATTTGGTCTACTTTTGTTAGGTTAATTGAAAATGGTTCAAAATTTTCTTTAATAATTTGATTTACCTTGTTTTGTAAGTCAACTGTTTTGAATATACAAAAGTATCTAACTTGTGGGACAATATATTGTTTCAAAAATTCTAATATTTGTTCGTTCTCTTTTCCTGATTCTAATAGAACTTCTAGTCTTTGTTTGTTTTCAAACATTTTCTTCATATTAATTTTGAATTCGTTTTGCGTTTCAAATGTAATTTGGTTGTTGGCAATGTTTAAGCGATTTTCTAAAATTTTCATTCCGTTTACTGGGTTTTCTTGGTCACTATGTTTTGTGCCGTCAGTATTTGAGTTTGTTGATGAATCTACATCCGTGTTGAGTAGATTGTTATTTAATTCATACAAATTTATCTTTATGTTTGTCTCCGCGAATATGACGTTTAATATTTTTATCAATTCTTGTTTGTCAAGTTTGTCCAAGCCGCAAGATAGTTGTGGAATGTTTATTTCAAAAATATCGTTTTTTATGCGGAAGTCTCGTAATTCTTTTATAGCGGATTTCAACATTTTTACGTTGGCGTTTTCGTAGTAATTTTGTTTGGTAATTAAGTGAATGATTTGTTTATTATTAGAATTTTGAATAATTATATTTGAATTTTCCTTTATATTTTCTTGACAATGTTTTTTACTATTGAATAATGAGTCGACTTGTTTAGCTAGTCCTTTGCCTAAATGACAGTCTTTTGAAATGCAATGTGCGAAAATGTTAGTTTGCGTTACGTCACCTTTGATATTTTGTATTGTGAAAGGTTCGCGAATTCGGCTTAGAAAATCTGCAATTTTATTTGTTCTATTTTCCATCTCATCAACTTCTGGTTGGCATTTTTCATGTTAAAAAGCCATACAAGAGGACGATGATCGGTTCTTATTGTGAATTTTCTACCCCAAAGATAGTTATAGAAATTTTTAATGGCCCATACTATGGCTTTGAGTTCTTTCTCGACAGTGCTGTAATTACATTCTGCAGAGTTGAAAGTTTTAGAGGCATAACAAATAGGTTTTTCTATTCCGTCTTGTGTTTGTGAGAGGACCGCGCCCATAGCGTAATCGCTAGCGTCTGTTGTTAGTATGAATTTTTTGGTAAAGTCAGGGAATGTGAGGATGGGTGGATTTGACATGAGTTTTTTCGATTCCATAAAACATTCTTGATACTCTTTATTAGTTATATCAATTTTTGATCCTTTCTTTAAATTTTGTGTGAAAGGCTTTGTTAATTTTGAAAAATTGGGTATAAATCTTCTATACCATGATAATTTGCCTAGGAAACTTTTAATTTCTTTTACTGTTTTTGGAATAGTAATTTTGTCAATTGCTTCTACTTTTTTCTGGTTTGGCTTAAGGCCGTCTTTTGAAATGATAAATCCTAAATATTCTACTTCTGTTTTGAAGAATTCAGATTTATCAATTTGAATTTTGAGATTTGCTTTTCGCAGTTTATCAAAGACTTTTTGAATATTTGAAAGGTGTTCTTCTATGGTATTGCCAAAAATAAATATATCGTCTAAATAAACCAAACATATATCATTTACTAATTCACCAAGAGCTATATTCGTCATACGTTGAAATGTAGCTGGTGCGTTGACGAGGCCAAAGGGCATACGAACATATTCGTAATGTCCAGATGGGGTGCTGAAGGCAGTTTTTTCTATGTCTGATTCTTCCATTTGAATTTGGTGGAAACCAGAGTGCAAATCTAATGTAGTAAAGAGTTTGGGTTTTCCAATTTTGTCTAGGAGAGTGTCGATGTTAGGGATAGGGAATTTATCTTTAGTTTTTTGGTTTAGTTTGCGAAAGTCAATTACAAGTCGAGTTTTTCTTTTTCCCGAAGCATCAGCTTTCTTAGGTACGATCCAAATAGGGGAATTGTACGGGGAATAAGATTTACGTATAACCTTTTCGGTTAACATCTTTTGAATGTGTTCTTCAATATCTGATTCGTAAACTTGTGGTAGTTTATAATTTTTTGTATGGATGGGGATTTCATCGGAAAGGATTATTTTATGTTTGAGTACGTTAGTATGGGAAAGTTTTTCACCTTCTTGTGGGAATAAGTCAATGTTTCTGTCTATTAGTTTATTTAATTGTTGTTTTGTTTTATAATCGAGATGGTCGTCTCTAATTTGTAATGCATTGAAATTTGTTTTTACTTTGTTGTTGAATTGATATGTTTTTCCTTTCAGGTTTAAAGTTTCTGATTTGAAATTTATTTTTACATCTAATTCTTTGAGAATTTTGATTCCAAAAAGTAGATTGCATTCACGATGGAAGTCATGGATGTAGAATTCAAATTCTATTCCTTTCATTTTTAACTTTACTAATTGTTTGAGCGTAATTTTGCCATTTGCAGTGCGTATTGTCATGGGTTGAATTTTTGGTTTGAGTTTTAGTTCGTCAACTAATTTTTTGTTAATAAAATTTATGTCTGAGCCTGTGTCAATAAGAATGTGGTATTGGTCGTGAGTAATTGTTGGGATCTGTCCGGTGTCAGATGTCATTACGTATTTTGTTCTTCTTCTGTGGATTCGAGAAAATTTTCATTCTGTTCCTCGTATTCTATTTCGTTTTGATTTTCCTTATTGTCATCAATTTGTGTTTGAATATCCTCTAAGGGGTATTCGTGTTCGTTGTTTATTTCGAGATTATAATTTTGGCGAGTTGTTTGAGTTGACATGGGAATTACATTTGTATTTCGCGTTTGAATCGACATTGGTGTCGGTTTGAATGTTCTGTTAGTATTTTGATAATTTTGTAAATTTTGTCGTGCGATTAAATTTTTTCCAGGACCTTGTTGTTGTGGTGCCTGTGGTTGATTAAACCTTATTGGTTGGTTAGGAAATTTCTGTCCGGGGAATTTCTGAGGTGGGGGTACAAATCTAAAGTTCTGCGCTTGTGCGGATGGTTTAGGAGTAGGATTGGGTTTTTGCATTGGTGAATTGTGCAACAGGAAGTTGAATTCGTTGTTAATTAAATATTCACACTCCTCAAGTGAAGTGGGATTTGCATTTATGAATGCGCCTTTTGTATTATAGGGTAAACAATCTATGAAGTGATGGACAATAATTTTTTGTATATGTGTTATTAAAAATTTTGTTTTGTCTTGACTCTTTTCTTGGGTTTCAATTTTCCCTTTGTAATTTTGAAAAATATTTTGAATTTCTTTTAAGAATTTATAAATGTTATTCTGTTGGGGTTTTGTTGTAATTATTTTATAGAATAATGTTTCAGGTTTTAGCCTGTCTTCGAAGTTTGAACTTAAGTATGTTTTTAATTCTGCCCAATCGGAAAATGTATTTTCAGATATTATTAATCTAGCATCTCCTACAAATTTTGTTTTTAAAATTCCAAAAGCATATTTTCTATTTATTTCTGTTAATGTGAAGCATTCAAGAACTTCTTTTGCTTCGTCGCATGCTTTTATGAAAGCATGTAAATGTTTTACGTTTCCATCATAAGGAGGAACGATTTTCATGTAATGGTCAATGTCTTGTAGACTGATTGTAGTCATTGTGACTGGGTTTTCTGAGTTTAAATTTATTTTGTTAAAACTATCAGAGATTAATTCTACTAGTATACGATCTGTTTCGAACGTCTCGTATTCTATGTCACTATTTTCTGGTGATGACATATATTTGTTATATAATTTATTTTATTTATTTGTCTCGTCGTTAAACCCGACCTGACTGGTTGTTTTATTATTTAACAATTTTGTTTTGTTAGTAATTTTATAAGTTTGTCTTGCAGTATAGTCCCTGCTTGACTGGACAATTTTATAAATGTAAAAGCTTTACAGAAAGACTTACAGTACAAATAGAAGGGTGATGGTTACGCTCATCGTAGCGGGAATTACTGGTGTGATTCTGCAGGCCTTCGGAACGTGATGACTGGGTGTAGTCTCAGCAAGTTCTCGATTTGTGGGCTGGTACTTGGAATGTGGGTCGCCGTGTTTCACTGGTTGTGGCAGCTGAACAGCAAGGCTCTCCGTGTGGATTCCGTTAGAGATGGACCGTATGAATAGGTCTCTGATGGGCTACTGTTTTAGCCGTAAGTTCGTTGAGTTGTTGATGCCAATTTTCAGAAAATTGATATTTTCAAAGGCTCGAAACGTTTCGACTTCACTGAATTGTTAAGGCCCTTTTGGCATCCTACCGACTGCGCCAATTAAATTTGTGTTCAACTTAATATTGAAAAAAAAAACAAAAGTTTATTTTCATAAATTTATTTATTGAACTTATATTCTCTAAGTACAAAGAATCACTTATCGAGCCGGTATGTAACGTGGAGAGTCGTTAATACAGTAATGAACGCTTATCACTAGAATACATAGATTTTTATAACTACAATTCCAGAATAATCTGGTATATACTGGTTATAGCAGAAAAGTACAAGTGTTAACTGTTATCATGGTTGATAACAACTTAGTAGTTTTCCTATATGGTCAAACAAAGGAAATGGGTATAACATAATTTATATATATATTTAATATCGTTGTATAATATTTCTCAGAATATATGTGTATTTCTCAAGAATGACGAGGCTAATTTAAATTTATAATTGATTATTCCATTGCCCGGAACCGGAACCGACAATCGGTTCCACTACTCGGAACCGAAGATCGGTTCCAGGAACCGGGTACCCGGTTTTAAATTTTTTCGGTTCTTGACAGCACTACTCCCAAGTGCCATCTGCTACTTGAAATGAACGCGGTTGTTATATATATACAGGGTGTTATATTTTAATGGACCCAGCAAATATCTCGCTTATTTATTAAATTGGTAATTTATTTCATATAACATGATTTATACAGCAACGTGTAAGCTACTAGATGACGGATGTACATTCCTGATACCACTTCCGGTTTATTAGTAATTAATATCTACTTTGAAATTTCAAATGAAACATACTATATTATTTTCAAATTTAAAAAGTACATCAAATTTGCTTTACAATCATGTAAAATAATCCATGTTACATTATTAAAAAGTAAAATGGCGGGCGCTTTTTTATACACCTAATTGGAAAGAAAATAGTGAGCCATGACTGGGAGTCATTTTGAATATTTGTTGTAAAATCATTATGTTGTTAGTAAATGTTCCTTATTCTTATTTTCTGTATTATTATGACAAAAAAATATATTTCGTTTAATAATAATAGTTACAATTGTTTTAGCTAATTGTTTTATTTCTAGCCACAGGCATGGCACACTATTCTCTTTCCATTTAGGTGTATAAAAAACTATCCGCTATTTTACTTTTTAATAATGTAACATATGGATTATTTTACATGATTGTAAAGAAAATTTGATGTACTTTTCAAATTTGTAAAAAAATATAGTATGTGCCATTCGAAATTTCAAAGTAGATATTAATTACTAATAAATCGGAAGCGGTATCAGGAATGTACATGCGTCATCAAGTAGTATACATGTTGCTGTATAAATCATGTTATATGAAAGAAATTACCAACTTAATAAATAAGCAAGATATTTGCTGGGTCCATTAAAATCTAACACCCTGTATATATATATATATATATATATATATATATATATATATATATATATATATATACAGGGTGAGTTGGGAAGACGCCCCCCCCCTTAACTTTTTTATTATAAGTAATAGAAAAAAATTGCTCATATTATTATTTTACATGTACTATTTGATGGCAGACGTAGATATTTTTTATAAAGTCAGGTTTACAAGATACGACTATCAACTTTTATTTTTCAAATGGCAACCTATAATTATTTTAATAAAATATAAACCGCCATTTTTTCTCTTTTCAACGATGTATTATTTTTTATTAATGTATTTGAAAACTTTCGAGAAAATTGAGATAATTTAGAAATATTAGAAATAATTTTTAAACAAATATTATAGGTGGCTATGTGAAAATAAACAAAACGTAACAATGTAAAACAATTAAATTATTGCCAGAAAGGTATACATTTGTTTGTTACTTAATTTAACTCATTTTGTACACAAATAAAAAACATTTTGAAACGTTTACGAAGAACGAATTAATTGATATGATTCTAATAATTGGTGAATCGACTGGAATCATAAGAAGAGCAAAAAGAATTTACCGGGAGCGGTTTCCTAGACGTCGGCAACCGAGTATAAGAACGCTGAGAAGGATTTTTACTCGATTTCGAGATACAGGTTCAGTTGAAAAACTAAAACGAAATATAGCTAATGTTTGAAAATTATTTCTAATATTTCTAAATTATCTCATTTTTCCCGAAATTTTTCAAATACATTGAAAAAATTAATACATCGTTGAAAAGAGAAAAAAATGGCGGTTTCTATTTCATTAAAATAATTATAGGTTGCTATTTGAAAAATAAAAGTTGATAGTCGTATCTTGTATACCTGACTTTATAAAAAATATCTACATCTGCCATCAAATAGTATATGTAAAATAATAAAACTATTATATGAGCCATTTTTTTCTATTATATATTGTTCAGCACTGCAGGCCTAAAGACCCATGGCTTTATTCACAATTTTTCTCCACTGTTCCCGGTTCGTAGCTAAACTCTTCCAGTTTCTTATATTAAACTCGCCAATGTCTTTCATCACAGCATCAAACCATCTCACCTTTGGGCGCCCCCGCTTTCTTCTCATTTCTATACCTCCTTTATACACGCACTTTGTCACTCTATTCTCTGGAAGTCTTATTACGTGTCCCAACCACCGCAGCCTTTGCGCCTTCACCACACTAACTATTCCCGGTTCCCTATATAGTTCCTCTAACTCACTATTTGTCCTTCTTAACCACATACTACATTCTTTTTTACCCCCAAATATCTTCCTTAAGATTTGTCTTTCCCAAATTTCCAGCTTTCTTTGATTAGTTTTATTGAAGACCCATAGTTCACAACCGTACAGCGCACTAAGTCTGATTATAGTTTTATATATCCTCACTTTTGTTTTTATTAAGACTTTCTTTGACTTTAAAGTATGTAGTAACGCTCCCGCACTTCTGTTAGCCCTTGTCGTTCTTATTTTGATTTCCTCATCTTCATTATTATTGTTTGTTATGTTTAAACCTAGATACACGAAACTTTGTACTTCATCGAATTTATATATCTTCCCATCTTTGTTTGTCGTATTGAAGTATTTTCTTTGCGTCGTTTGTCCTCCTCTCACTGCCAAATATTTTGTTTTCTGTTCATTAATTTGTAAACCCGTTGTACTTGATACCTCTTCCAACCGTTTAAATGTCAGTTCTAGTTCTTTTCTTGATCTTGTTATTAACGCCAGATCATCAACAAAAGCAAGGCATTGGTTCCTGTGGTGTTACATAGTACCTCTCGTATAGATATTACTTTTTCTAATTATCCAGTCCAGTACACGATTAAATAGTACTGGTGATAAAAGATCAATTTGTCTGAGCCCTCGATTTACTTGTAATTCGCTCGAGATCTTGCCATTTATTAGTACTTTGCGCTTTGTGTTTCTATGTGTCATGGCCGTTAATCTGGTTAATTTCGCTGGTATACCTAGTTCCCTCATAATCTCGTACAGTTTGTTTTTGTTAATTGTATCATAAGCTTGTTTGTAGTCTATGAACAACACATGTAGCGGTAAGTAATTCTCGTAGCTGTTAGCCATTATTTGTTTCAGACCAAAAATTTGGTCGTTAGTTGAGCTATTAGCTATGAAACCCGCTTGGTACTCGACTAGGATTTTTTCTGCCTCTCCTTGTATTCTATTCTTTATACATCCTGCCAGGACTTTTTAAGCCACATCGAGTAGAGCAATTCATCGATAATTCTCGCAAACCGTTTTATTTTCCTTTTTGCGAATTGGGCAAATTAGTGATTCACTCCATCTTTCAGGCATAGTTTCTGAGTCCCATACATCTTGCACAATATCATGTAGAAGATCAAAAATTTGGTCACCGCCATTTTAAACATTTCTGCAGCAATCCCATTTATTCCCGGACTTTTGTTGTTTTTCATCGCTTTAATAGTTGTCATAATTTATTCCAAATCTGGTGCCTTTGTATTTTGATTTTCAATATTATCGTCATTTATTTTCTCATTTAAAAACGCCAGCATATCTTCTTCCGTGGTATCATTTAGAGTGTCTTTAAAGTATTCAGCCCACCATTTTATTTTTTCGTCCCCTGTTACTGTCTCCTTCCTTATTTTTACAATATATTGTTGTCGGTTGATATCCAGTTTTTTGTCTTTTAACTTCTTGGTAAAAATTACGATATTCTTTATTTTGAAAATCTTCCTCTAGTTTTTGTAATGCTCCTTCTATCATTGCACGTTTCTTCTGTCTGCACAGTCCTTTCTTCTTGATAGATATTTTTGTTTACATCTGTTTCATTTTGGAGCATCTGTTTTCTTAAGAGATTTTTCGTAATGATTGCTTGTTTACACTCATCATCGAACCATTTTGTTTTTATTCTTGATTTCTCCTTATTTAGTGCCTTTTGAGATGCTTCTTGTAGTGCCTTCTCTAGCTCTTCCCATTTGTTTTCTATATTTTCATCCCGTTTAGTTGTAGCTAGCTTTTCAATTATCTCGTTTTGATACAGTTGTAGATTAAGGTCATTCCCAAATTGCCGTGTATCGTATTGTTGTCTCTGTCCGAAGTTTCCTCTTTTGTATCTTGGCAGTTCTTGCTTCATAGTTATTCTCACCATGAAATGGTCTGAGTTTCCATCCGCTCCTCTTTGGCTTTTGACATTTTGTATTAATGCGGCATGTTTTTTTTTTCAATTAGAACGTGGTCAATTTGGTTGCATGTCTTTCCATCTGGGGATTGCCATGTACCTTTATGGATATCTTTCCTTTTGAAGTGCGTGCTCATTATTTTCATATTGGTTGTTAAAGCCAAGTTAATCAATAGTTGTCCATTTTCGTTTGTCCATTCTTTGCTCCCCAGTAATTGATTTATATGCTTCTTCTCTCCCAATTTGTGCATTCAGATCACCCATTATCAATTTAACATCATACCTGGGTATTGAATCTAAAGCTCTTTCAATTTCTTCGTAAAATAGATTTTTTTCTTCCTCATCTTTCATATTTGTTGGAGCATGGACATTAATTATAGTTATTTTGCGGTATATCCCCTTCATCCTTATTATGCACAGCCTGTCTGATATTGCTTCGAATTTTAGTATTAAATGTTTACTTTTTTTGTTAACCATAAACCCCGAGCCAAAGTATCTCTTTTCTCCTCCACAATTAAAAATTATGTAGTTATCTGTTTCTATTATCTTTGTACCACTCTGCTTGGTTTCCTGTATTGCTGATATATCGACCTTGTATGCTGTTAGGGTTGAGTCTAACATCCTGAGTGCCCCAGCTTCATTTGTACCTTGCAAGTTCCACGTAACTAATCTTATGATTCTATCCTTATTAGTCTTGTTATTCTTTACTTTCATTTTTACTTCTTTTTTCGTAATATCCATATTCGTGACCGTTTCTAATAGCAAGTTTCTCTTCGTTTTTTCTGTGCTGCGTGCCTTTAGTTTTTTGGGATACTTTCTTTTTCATCCAATTGTTTGTTTGTGTTATTCCAAACGTTTATTTTATCATTAGTCGTAATTTTATAGTACCCAATTTTTGCCTCATTTCTACACTCCTTTTCCGCTTTAGCTCTTTTCTTCAATTCTGCATATACCTTTCTTTCTTCAATCGTATAGTCGTGTTCTATATAGATGTTGTTACCTTTTAGTTTACTTTTATTTGCCATCACTTTTTTCTTGCTGATCCAATCTCTTATTTCGGCCCCTATGATATATCTTGGGTGTTCATTTTTTATTATATTGGAGGATATAACCTCCACAATTATTCCCATATTATCTTCTAAGAATTTTTCCACTTCTTTTGTACTTTCTTCTGTGTTGGTTATGTTAAGACCTTTTATAATAATTTTATTTCTTCTTCTTTTCTTCTCCTCTTTTTCTTCCCGTTTTTCTGCATTGTTCATTCGTTGTTTCAGTGCTTTGTTTTCCTCCCTCAAAACATCAATCTTTTCTTCCATTACTTCGATTTTTCCTAAAAGTTCTTCTTTTTCTTCAGCCCATTTTTTGTCGCGTTCTTCCATTTCTTTTTAAAATTATTAAATAGATGCATTGGTTTTCTGTAATTCATTTAATACATCGTTTTTGTTGGATTTAATTTCTTTCTTCAAATCCTCTGCAATTTTGTTCATAAGAACTTTTATTTCATCCATTTCTTCCTTTGTGGTCTGCGTATTATGTTCTTTAGCTGGGGACTCCCTATTTTTTAGCTTGTCTTTTTTTGGTGTTCTTGGCGTTTTCTTACTTGTTTGGAAAAATTCTTGCTCTTTCTCTAGTTCCTGATGGGTATATGTTTCGTCTCTCTTCCTTTTATTTAAGTCACTGTTTGATCCCGACGACTCTGATCTGCCTCGGAAATATTGGCTCATCACTTCCGTGGACCCCACTGAAGTATTAACTTGTTACGCCACTGGTACTTCCCAACAGTAGTGCGCTTGCGCGGTACAAGGTTATACCGACAAGTTTACTCAGCGCTCCCAGCTCTGACTTAACCTCACTGCCTATCACTCTCTTTCACACGCTAATAGGTTTAAAGATACTGTTTCTTTTCCTTGTACTTTAATTGCACATGAGCCGCACTAACTGATCTCACTATTTACACGTCCTTATGTACTTTCTGCGCGGTAATATTCGAAAATGAATTAAAATACCGGCACTTACTTATACACTACACTATTTAACCATAGGCGTACCACCAGCCTATTACTTATAATAAAAAAGTTAAAGAAGGAGGCGTCTTCCCAGACTCACCCTGTATTAACCGTGGTTTTAACTGAGATGAAGGAAGGGCTGGAATTTAATGTTGGACAAAAAATAGTTTTGTTGGACCCATACCAAATTATTATGTAAACTAAAGTCATTGTACTTCAATTTTGATCTCCCGTACTGTTTGTACAAAATTATGACGTCACAACATCATTCATTCATTTATGAAAAAAATCAATATATTTTTCTTGGTATGTTCTGTTAACTTTATTGTTCTCACTTTAGCCCTGCAAAAAGTCTCCCGCAAATCTGTAGAAAAACGCGTGGATCAATCCACAACAAACGTCAGTGTCAGTGAGCCTAGAGCGACCATCCACATAAATGGAAGTCTTGTGGGGGGCGCCGTATATATATATATATATATATATATATATATATATATATATATATATATATATATATATATATATATATATATATACATAAATACAAGGTGTTTCCTTTAAAACAACTAGCGCTTTTTTGGGCGACCTTATGACTTTAGAAAAAAATGTTATATACAAGAAATGATCAAGAACAGGGGGCTAATTTATTAATAATAAACTAAAAATTCGGCCAGTGGGTCTCAAACGTCAGAACAAAATTATATTTTTTTAAATGGTATTCTATATTATTTTTTAGCCCATTAGATAGAGAATTTTTTTTCCGATTTCAACGATATATATATATATATATATATATATATATATATATATATATATATATATATATATATATATATATATGCAATAGAGTATGCAATACATACGTCTGTTGCCTAGTTACGCTAATAGTAAACCCATTTTTATTACATTATTTCTAGTTTTTAATACCATTTTTCTCGAAATAATTGTTCTACAACCCTTTACTGTATTTATATCGTTGATATCAGAAAATAATATTCTATTTAAAGGGCTAAAAATTATATAGGGTGCCATTTAAAAAATATAATTTTGTTCTACCGTTTAAGAGCCACTGGTTAAATATTCGGTTTGTTATTATTGATACATTATCCCTTTATTCTTGATCATTTTTGGTATAAAACATTTTTCTCTAAAGTTGTTAGTTCGCCTAAAAAAGCGCTGGTTGTTTTAAAGGAACAGCCTGTATATATATATATACAGGATGGTGACCGAAAATTATACTTTTAATTTCATATATATATATACAGGGTGTAAATGAAATAAGTGCATTAAATTTAACCAGTAATATAACTCGGCGAGAGCAACAATATTTCTTAATAACTTTTTCTCGAAATCGCATATTTTTTTAGCATTTTTACCACCCCGTAAATTGACGAGTCGTTCCAAATATTTTTGTGATAATTGAATGCAGTAGCACTAGCTATGAAAATTTTGTTTTAGCAATTGACAGTCCTGTCAATTGTTGCAATTAAATTTTGACATTAGTAATAAACTTGTTTATAAGGTAAAATTCCGTCAAAATGCGAGTACACAGACATTGTAATTACTTACCTATGGTTTATTAATTTTTTTACTCGTATCTGTACTACATTTTACTTGACATCACGGTTGACATAAAGACAATGTCATGAAGTTGCCAACGCATTTACACGGAGCGTTTCCAAATCATCACCAAATCATTCTGTTCTTAATATTCGCACATTTGTTAATCTTGTACATCTTTATCACATCACAATACGGAGTGTCACATATGACAATTTTAAAAAAAGCAACAGTTATATCCATAACATGTGCAAAAAGTTCTGTTTTCAGCACATAACAGACTTCGATTTTGGGAATGGCTCATAATGTTCATTAATGAGACTGAATTTACTTGGGAAGGTGTATTTATTATGCACAATAAACATCTCGACAGACGAAAATGCTGTAAAAATTTTCATTCAAACATATTTGAGCGGGAACAATAAATGGACGACTAATTATTGGTACTCAAGTACCTCTTTTAGATGGACAAAAGTTTGTACATATATTTTTTGAATAACGTATTTAAACTATTATGATTTATCGACGATAAATAATCATCTCATAACGTAATAACTATGCTTTTGCTCTTCCTGTCGTTACCTCACCTCGCCCCTCATTGTCTTCCACTATTCACAGGTGATTAAAAAGTCTGGTTTAATACACAACTTTATAATTTTGTTATCCAAAATTTAAATTTCTTTATTTTAAAAATTGTACTATTACGAATTAATTAATAATAAATGTTATTTCCGTTCATTCGTTTATTAATTACTGTGTCTGCAAGTATAACCGATAACCGACGATTTTTGAGCTGTTTGTATCCCACTTGAATACGACAGCTGTCATTTGTTCTCCATGGGCGCGCGCCGAAATATGCAGCAAATCTTTAAAGAATTTTAACTCAAAATCTAAGACTTAGAAAAAAAAGTTATTAAGAAATATTGTTGCTCTCGTCAAGTTACATTACTGGTTAAATTTAATGCACTTATTTCATTTACACCCTGTATATATATATATATATATATATATATATATATATATATACCGTGTGTCTATCTTAAAGGTGTACATAGGAGATTAACATGGGAAATCAGTTTTTTGCAATTTCCTGCTCGCCTAATTATTTTAAGTAAAAATGCGTCAAATAATAGTTTTAGAGCATACAATTCTGCGTCGCAACCAATAAACAGACTTACTTTTACATGCTTTGTAACGACAGAAATTAAACATGAAAATGTCGAAAATTACGTAGAAAATATCGACAGCCATGGAATTGAACAAAAAATAAATAAATGCTTGACGTTTTATCAAATTGTCAGAAACGTCAAATAAGTTAACTTAAGTTATGACAGATAAAACGTCAAGCATTTATTTATTTTTTGTTCAATTCCATGGCTGTCGATATTTTCAACGTAATTTTAGACATTTTAATAATTAATTTTTGTCGTTGCAAAGCATGTAAAGGTAATTATATTTATTAATATTTAGATGCAGAATTTTATGCCCTAAAACTTTTATTTGACACGTTTTTGCTTAAAATAATTAGACGACCAAAAATTTTAAAAAAAACTGATTTCCCATGTTAATCTCCTATGTACACCTATAAAACAGACACACGGTATATATATATAAGTTATATTTTTAAGGTTCGCGGAAGGGTTTTAAAAAGATTTTTATTGTAAGTTAAAAGATTATATTCGCTAATCTTTTATTATGTCACAAGTTACAATATATTATTTATTTAATTTTATTACATTTAAAGTTCATTTGTGTGAAATTTATGAATGGTTACATCAGACTGACTAAAAATAAGTAAAGTTACAATTTATATAGTTTATGCTTTCCGGTGTCGGGTGTAACCCTGGGAACTGCAACCTCAGCTATATGGGCTGTGGTAACTCCTCCCTCCTTAGAATTGGGCTTCATCAGGAAGCTTCAGCGGCGACCTGGGGGTTGAAGTTGTCTGGTGAAGTTCAATGTCCCTGGCTGGGGACTGGTTTCTTCTCGTGGATTTGAGTGGAAGTTTCCTTTTAAGATAGACTATGACAGAAATAATAGCAACAATAATAATTATAACATATAATGCCAAAACGGGGTATTTGGTGCCATCTTCTTCGTATGGTGTTATATCGTCGTACAGGATGTCTTCTACCTTGTTTATTGGTCTGAGTTCGGAGATGCTATTCAATTCAATTGTAGTTTTGGGAATTTGTGTGTTATTGAAATTTATTTCGTAATTCTCAATTACGGTAGGTTTGCCAAATGTACCATGTTTGAAGTCGAGTTCTTTGTTTTGAATTTGCAATTTACATCCCTCATCTTTGATGAGAAGTATACCTTGAAGGCTTCTTATATTATCGGCGTGACTGCATTTACTTTCCAATTTTTCGGGGTGCGGAAATATGGCCAAATATTGGTTGATTTCCTCCAAATATTCGAGATGGTTACTTCTTATATTTAGTTTGACGAAATGACAGTTTTCGACAGTGTTCTTCGTTAGGAAGTTAGTCTCACAGGAGTCTTCGGTTATTTCCTTGATTTTCTTAGGACATTGGAATACGTTTCTTTTATTGCGGGTACACGTACCACATAGAGATCTTATTTGACCAGTTTCAGACTTCAGAATATAATCATGATTGGGTATAATAGTAATGAAATTAGAATAATGTTTTGTGGGGGTTGGAATTAAATGAATTAGATCGAAATGCGTTTCATAATTTATTGGAATTTCAATAAAATATAAAATTTTGTTATCTTGCAATTTGCAATTAACTGATAGTAAATTTTCGATTTCTGAAATATTTTCTAAATTTGTTTCAAATGGCAAGTCATCATTGTAATATTTCGAAATTTTGTTTAGTTCTTCATAAAGGTCGTGTGTTTTTATTATACTGGGGTGTATAGTGTGAAGTTTACAAAATGTGAGAGAATTTTCAATGTCTTGAAGAGTGCTAAATGTTAATGTATACAAAGTGTTTAGTTGATTATAAATATCTTTAATAAATAATTTGTCGTCATTTTTTGTGCCGCTAATAGCCAAATGCATGAGCTGTTCAATTTTTAATTTTAGGGTGATTTCGTTTTGTCTGATAGTGTCGACAGTCTTGTTAAAATATTTTATTATTTGGTGACTAACGGAGTAATGATGTTTAATTTGATTATTTAATTTAAATTGGTTTTCTTGTAGGTGATTTAAAATTTTTGTGTATCTTTTGTTATCTTCTTCATCTAAATTTCCTGTAATGGCTTTTACAGCAGTTCCTAAACCATTGACTATACCTCGTCTTATCCGAGTGCGGGTGGATAAATGACTGAATTTTTCATTGATATTGTTCTTTAAATATTCTATAATTTTGTTGTTATTTTCGAAGTCTTTCATAGTTATTTTGTCTATGTTTAGTGTCTCTATAAGATTTGTGTATGGGTTTCGTTTATTCCTCGATGATTTGTTTTTCCTTCATGGTAATTCGTGATGACTTGTTGAATTTCGTCTTCTTGTTCTATATCTATTAATTTTGTGTTACTTTTGATAAATTTAATTTCTGAATTTTTGAAATATTTTTGAAGTGCATTACTAAATTGTTCATAAATGGGATTTTCAAAATAGAGATAATATGTAACATTAGGGGCGATGTATTGTTTTATAAAATCAACAATGTCCTGTTCGAAGTTTGTTTCATATATTTGAACGTAAAGCCTCATTTTATCAACGTGAAATTTCTTTATCTTTGGTTTAGATGGAGAGTGTTTTACGAGAGATATAAAAATTTGATTTTTGCTAAAGTTTACTGGGGATTCGGTAATTGTTATGCCAACAATGGGGTTTTCAGGGTTTGAATGGATTGTTTCGTCAGTTTCGGGATCTTTTTGTTCCTCTTCATCGGGGTTTACTACTAAGGATTGTGTGTCGTTATCAGGGTTAAAATTTTTATTAAAGTTTTCAATGTAATCAAGAAGATTTTGAGTGCCTGCATCTAGTGTGTTTACATTTAATTCTATTCTCGAAAGAGCATCTGCGTTTGTGTTCAGCTTGCCCTTTTTGTATACTACTTCATAATCGTAATCTTCAACTTTAGTTCTCCAACGCATTAGTTTGGAATGTGGATCTTTTAATGAGTGAAGGTATTGCAAAGGTTTATGGTCGGTAATAATTTTAAATTTTCTTCCAAAAATGTAATGTCTAAAATATTTAGTGGCCCATACAACGGCAAGTAATTCTTTTTCAGTTGTGCTGTAATTTTATTCAGTATCGTTCAACGTCCTGCTAGCATAAGCAATAGGAAGGTCGGAACCGATAGTGCCTTGCGATAAGACAGCGCCAATGGCGTAGTCACTCGCATCTGTAGTAACGTTAAATGTTTTTGTATAGTCTGGGTATTGGAGTATTGGTTCATTCATCAGGAGATTTTTCCAGGTATTGAAGCATTGAATGTACTCAGGGTCTTTGTACTTTACTTTGGAGTCTTTCTTTAAACATTTGGTCATGGGTTTGGTCATATGTGCAAAGTTTTTTATGAATCGTATCCTAAGAGTCCTAAAAATGCCTTTATTTGTGTAGTAGTTTTGGGGATTGGATAATTTTGAATAGCGCTAAGTTTATTAGGATTAGGTTTCACACCTTCTGGGGTTACTACATGTCCAAGATACTCTACTTCGGTTCGTAAAAATTCTGATTTGTCAAGTTGTATTTTTAGGTTAGCTTTCTTTAGTCGGTTAAAAACTGTTTTTAAATTTTGAATATGTTCTTGAAGAGATGTACTAAATATAATTACGTCATCCAAATATACAAGGCAAATTTTGTTAACTAAATCTCTAAGAACGTTGTCCATTACTCTCTGAAAGGTGGCGGGTGCATTTTTTAGTCCGAATGGCATCCGTAAAAATTCATAGTGTCCGTTGTCGGTGTTAAAAGCTGTTTTCTGTATGTCTTTTCCATCCATTTCAATTTGGTGGAAGCCAGATGCTAAGTCCAGTGTGGAAAAATATTGACAGCGTCCTAGTTTGTCAAGTAGGTCGGTTATGTTAGGTAAGGGGTACTTGTCGTCAATAGTTTTTTCGTTGACTTTTCTGTAGTCAATAACTAAACGCCATTTCCGTTTACCTGATGCATCTAGTTTTTTGGGGACTACCCAAATAGGAGAGGACCATGGAGTGTTAAAGGGACGGATTATATTTTGTTCTAACATTTTTTGGATTTGGGTTTGAACTTCTTGTCTGTGAATTTCGGGGTATCGGTATGTTTTGGTGTAGACAGGTATTTCATCCTTTGTACGTATGGAGTGTTTTATTTCATTAGTGAATGTCAATGTCTTATCGTCGGAGTGAAAGATCTCAGAGTACTCCGTCAGCAGTTTTGTTATCTCGCGCTTCTCTTCCTCGTTCATGTGGTCGAGTCTCACTTTACTCATATCAAAATTATTATTTTCTATTTCTTGATTAAAATTTAGATTGTTTATTTCAAAATTGTTTAGAGAGTGAACTTGTACGCAATTTACAGAGTTCATAATTTCTTCGTTTTCGCTTGAGTTAATAATGGGGTAAATAATTTGGTAATTTTGTATTGTAGCCAAACCTTCGGGAATAGTTATGTCGTTTATTTTTGTTTCTGGAATAAACACTTCGCCATTTTCGATGTTATGAATAAACAGTTTAGATAATTTTTCGGAATTAGGGGGAATTTTTATATAGTGTGATTTAGGGAGAATTTGGTGATAATGAATTTTGATTTCTTGATTTGGTGTAGTTATTTTGTCATTTACTAAATCAATACTAGCATTTAATAGTTTTAAATTGTCTAGTCCTAAAAGAATGTCAAAATTTTTATGAAAGTCGAATAAATGATACTTTAGTAAAACATTTGGAGAATTAAATAATTTTGTTGCTGGTATTACAATACTAAAATTTTCAACTGATGTTCCGTGAGCTGTAGTAATTTTAAATGGATCATATTTAATTTGATTTTTGAAAAATTTATTTGCAATAATTGGGTTAATGAATGAACGCGTGCTACCAGTGTCGATCAAAGCTTTTAAGTTTAATTCAGGGAAAACTACGAATGGTAATTCGCTATGATTATGGATAACATTCATAAGTTCGATGTTTGTTCCGAGGCTAGTATTGGAAAAAACTCGTCCTGATCGGGTTCAGTAACGTAGTAATTGGGGTTTAAATCATTCTCGGAATAGTCTACATTATGATCGTCAGTTTCTGGCTCTACATTTACATAATCGTCTAATTCGGTTGTAAATAATTCCTCTGCTATGTAGTTAGGTCTGTTTTGAGACGGGTAGAATTGTTGTGGACGATAGGGATTGGATGTCGCGCGTGGTGTCATCGACTGCCTAGTGCTGATACTCATAGGTGTCGGTTTGGGGGCTTTATAGTTAGGGTTTGGTTTAAAGACGTTTTGTTGGAATTGATTATTTTGTTTAGATATTTGATTGTTAGGGTATTGGGTATTGAATGGTTTCTTAAATTGTTGGTTTGTAGGGAATTGATTATTGTTTTGTTTAAAAATTTGGTTAGTGGGTGGAAAAGGTCTATATGTTAGTTGTGGGTGTTGTGTTTGTTTATATTGCGTGTGTATGTTCTGTTTTTGTCTAGGTGATTGCTGTGAATTATTTTTATGTTGAAAATGTGTATGTGTACGACTATGTGTTTCAAGTTGAAAGTCGTTCGTTAACATATTTAATGCAGTGTTCATGTCTTTTGGATCTTTGGTCCTCATGAGAGTACCAAGGGGATCTTTAAGTCCACGTAATAAAATTCTAAGTGCATAGTTTTTGAAATATTCGGTTAAGACGGGTCTAGCGAGTGTAGTAACTTGATTGTTTATATAGGAAATTTGTAAGTTTAAGATATCTTGTACACGGTTATAAAATTCAAAGGCTGTTTCATTCCCTTGTTTTAATTCAGTAATTTCGATATTTAATGTGTACATATCTCTTTTGTCTGAGTAGGTGTTAAGTAGGGCTTGTTTTAGATCTTCCCATTTTGTAATTGTGGTGCTAGCGATGTTTACTGCTGCATCACCTTTAATTTTCGAAAGGATGCTTGACATCAAAAATTCGTTTTGGAAATCGTTAAGATCAACCAAATTATAAAATTTATTGACAAGTTTTTCGCATATTTCCAAAAATCTGGATAATAGCTTACTGTCGCCATGAAAATCAGGGATCATGTCTAAATAATTTTTTTCAAGTTTTGGTGGGGGTACTAATGGTACTTCCGTTTGTGTTTGTGGTTGTGCCATTTTTGTGGATTTTTTCTTAGTTAAATTTGGGCTAAAAGTTATATGATAAGGGAATTCTGGTTCTGAGTCAGATGAGTTATTATTATTTTTAGTTGATTCTAAATCAGAATCTGAGTCTGAGTGGTATTGATTACTATGTGACATGTGCAACTCACAATAGAAGAATGATGACTTTGTCCATGGGTCGTGCTGCTTCCTGCTGCTCTGTATTCGTCAGGGCCTGGTTCTGCGTCTACGATGTACGTTCGTGGATGCGGATGAACTTGGATTGGCACGGGACGTCTTCTTTCTTCGTTCTTCTTCAGCCTTCCGATATTCGGTAAATCGTTTGAGAACGAACGCGGATTTCACTATTCACGGAAATCGCCCGAAAAATCCTTTAAGACTGCGCCAGTTATATTTTTAAGGTTCGCGGCAGGGTTTTTAAAAAGATTTTTATTGTAAGTTAAAAGATTATATTCGCTAATCTTTTATTATGTCACAAGTTACAATATATTATTTATTTAATTTTATTACATTTAATGTTTATTTGTGTGAAATTTATGAATGGTTACATCAGACTGACTAAAAATAAGTAATATTACAATTTATATAGTTTATGCTTTCCGGTGTCGGGTGTAACCCTGGGAACTGCAACCTCAGCTATATGGGCTGTGGTAACTTATATATATATATATATATATATATATATATATATATATATATATATATATATATAAATTACAAAAATTAATAAAAATATTGAAAAACTCAATGCTAGACGTTGTTTAATGGAAGAAGATTGATTAGATTTGGTTTTTTACGCGCTAATTTGATGAGTTTCATTGTACAGTTGATTTAGATTTGCGACCTTTCTAAGGACACAGCACTATTAATAAATTATGAAAAACTGCACTAAGATATCAAAATAATAATAGACCTATATTTACGCCTGGCAACCAAATTTAACTGAGCAAAATGAAATATGTTCACTTATTTCCTTTTGATAGCACAAAAAAAATTAAACAATAAACTAACATAAACGGATATACGCATACATATTGACTTTTGCTCAACCCATAAAGCTAACGTTGCACTAAATTGCATCTGCAAAATAAGTTATGTATAATTATATCATTTTGGCTCAACAACAGTTGGAAAATTGTGATAGTGACGTATAAATCAATTTGTTTTTTTGTTATTGTAATATATTACAAGTGTTTTAAAATATCTAAATTTACGGCATTTTGTAGGACAAGATATTTAAGGATTTATTCCTTTGGTAGCTGCGATTATCTCCGAATTTGTAAGATCTATGAGCTGTGTTTATTTGCCAGTCAATAAAGAATAAAATTTCGAACTTTTTGATTCCAAGAAGTTAATTTCGTAAAAATATACTTATGCCCTTTTGACTGCCGACCAAAGAATTGATACTTATTTTTAATATGTATGACTATAACAAAACACAATTTTCACAAATCAATACCGTTGTTAACGTGGTTATTAATTTTAACAAATGTAACAATTTTACAATCTTCGATTAAAATTTATCTATTAGTTACATAGATAAAAAAATGGAACGAAATTAACTGAAAAATTATTGATCACTGCTGTCAATAATCCCATTCAATATTTCTATATTGTTTCTTTAAATTACAGTTACAATGCTAAACAGAGATTGTAAAATTTATCATTAGCTGCTAATTTTACAAGTTCGTAACTATTAAAGATAAATTTTCAAAAGTGACTGGGGGTATTAATGAATAAAGTTTAGATGTGACCAACGAATAAAAATTCTTCCTATACTTATGAGAGTAGAAAATAATATTTATATCATTATTGTTTTTGCCTAATTAGATATTTAAAATTATAGAAGATAAATTCAGGTTGACAGTATATATTTAATAAAGGAAATTTACGATTTTGATGCTAAGCCTGTGTTTACAGTCGTATAACACATGTCAAATAGTAGTGCTTTTTAAAGTCAAATTTATAGAGTTTATACAGTTTATTAATTTTTGAAAGTGTGTTGAAGTGATTAGAATAGTGTCTTCTTATCATTATTCCATTGTTATATTATTTTATTTTTGCTCCAATTTAGCGTAATTAATATAAAAGTGTGTGAAGTGCATAAGGTCGATTTTTGCAAATTTTTTATCAACTGTGTACAAGTTTCTACATATTACTTATTTATAAATTAGACAGCGGTCATTCACCTTAACTGCGTCAAAATCAACGCAAGAAATAATCCAGGGGTGGCTTGTGGAGGACGCTGCCAAAAATGGTTTCATCATTCTTGCGCTTCTATATCGACAGCCGAAATAAATGCTTTATCTGCTCTACCGACTTTAAAGTGGTCTTGTGACGAGTGTCAAAATATTAGCCCATCTCAGTCACAGTCACCCTTCGATAACCAACCAACAATAAGCGAGGTCATGAATTTATTAACCGATTTAAAAAAGTCAGTCGAATTCTGCTGCAATAAACTTGATGATTTCGAAGTCAAAATGAACTCATTAGCCGATAAAGTAAAATATGTAGATAACTTAAAAGCTGAATGTGATACATTAAAGGCTAAAGTAGATGATCTGGAACAACGTTCCCGAATTAATAACCTGGAAATTGTCGGCGTTCCACAGAAAAGACATAAATATCTCATCCAAATCATGGAGAATATAGGCAAAGCCATAAATTGTCCTTTAGAAGAACGTGACATCGATGGCATTCACCGTATTGCATCATTTCGATACGACGAAAATAAACCTAAAAATATAATCGTACGGTTCACATCCAGAATCAAGAAAGATAATATTATTTAAAATGCGCTTAAAATAAAAAACCTAAATGCAAATCAAATTAATTTCGAGGATAACAAAATAATTTACATAAATGATCATTTAAGTCCGAATAATAAAATACTACTACGTGAAGTAAAAAATAAAGCTCGTGAAAACCGCTACAAATTTGTTTGGGTTAAATCTACCAAAATATATGTGCGCAAGAATGAAACATCTCCCATCATTATTATAAACACTAACAATGATACTGCAAAAATAATTTTTTTTTATCTTTATCATTAATAAATAAAGACAATAAATCTCTGTTTCAATGAACCTAAATAATTATTAACAAAATGTTGGCGGAATTAAATCCAAACTTTTATCCATCTACAATGAATTAGCAGCTCACGATTACGATTTGGTGTTATTCACGGAAACTTGGCAAAACCCTAGTGTGTTAGATTCAGAAATTTGTAATACTGACAAATATTATATATATCGTCGAGATCGAAGTGATCCCGATAAAAAGAAGGTGGCGATGTTCTAATTTTAGTGTCTCATAACATAAAATTAAAAGTGCAACTATCCTAGCTTTCAACTGCGGAAGATATGTGGGTAACAATTTCATACTCCTACTTTAAACTGCACGTCTGCTGCGTTTACATCGCACCCACATCAAGACCGGAGATATACGAAGACCATTTCAGTAAAGTAACTGACATCAGTTTAAGGTACTGTAATGATCATTTATTAATAATTGGTGACTACAATCTCCCGCATATAAATTGGTCCCGTAATTTTAATTATTATGAACCCTCCATTACACAAAGAAAAGACATATACCTGGAATTCCAGAGCACTCTAAGCATATGTGATTTACATCAATATAATGGTGTTTTGAATACCAATAATAGAATTCTAGATTTAGTTTTATGTTCAACTATATGTGAAGTTAATCTGAACAATTCGCTCATAAGTAAAGAAGTTTTACATCACCCAGTAATTGACATTAGTCTTCCCTTAAAAAATTACAAACAACTTCCTTTTAACAACATAAACAGTTTTATCTATAGTAAATGTAATTACGAAGAACTAATTTACAAGCTATCAGCTATAAATTGGAAATCCAGACTTGACATATGTAACGTGAACGACAATTTAACAATATTTTACAATATTCTGTATTCCTTGTTGTATGAATTTGTTCCAGTAAAACAAATTTTAAAAAATAACTACCTTATTTGGTTTTCAAAATTATTAATTAAAATGATAAAAGAAAAAAAATAAACATCATAAAAAACGGAAAACTTGTGAAAGAATTTCAGATTATACTACTTTCTCTTTACTGCGTGAAAGAGTAAAAACTAAAATGAAGCTTGATTTTAAAAATTACATAACAAGTATCGAACAAAATATAAAACAGAACCCAAAATCCTTCTGGAATTATTCGAAAACATTAAGAAAGAGTAACAGAATTCCCAATATTTTAAGGCATAAAGAACGAGAAGCACATAATTGCGAATACATATGTAATCTATTTGTTGAACACTTCGAATCTGTTTTTCTAAAAATTAATACTTCGCAAAATTAACAAAACTTAAATAATCTCCACACCGATAATAATAATGTCCAAATAAACTTAGGTTCACTTCGCTTAAGTTCTGAGGAAATTCTTAACTACCTAATGTCTTTAGATATTAACAAGAGTAATGGACCAGATGAAATTCCGGCAAAATTTATTCGAAACTATTCATATTATTCGACTGAACCTCTTTTTATAATATTTAATCAGTCACTTCAATTAGGAATCTTTCCAGAAGCTTGGAAACTGTCACATATTACTCCAATTTATAAATCAGGCAACTTAAATGATGTAACTAATTAAAGACCAATATCCATGTTATCAACATTTGGAAAAAAAAATTAAGCCCTTATTGTAAAACAATTAAAATATAGCTTAGATAGCATAATTATTCCACAGCAAAATGGATTCTGTTCAGGAAAATCTACAACCACTAACCTTGTCCCTTTCATTGAATTCTTAAGTGCAAATTTGGACAAAAAGATACAAATTGACGTAATCTATACCGATTTTAGTAAAGCCTTTGACCGAGTTCATCATCCTACTCTTGTAAAAAAACTTGAAACATTGGGAATTCATGGTACTTTACTTCGGTGAATTCAATCTTATATTACAAATAGATCGCAGCTAATTTCTTGCAATGGATTTAAATCACGATTAATCCGTGTTACATTTGGAGTTCCACAAGGCTGTCATCTGATTTTTAATATATTTATTAACGATATATCATCATGTTTCACCCATTCTAATATGCTGATGATTTAAAGTTTTTCAAATCTGTGAAAACGGAGCA